>JAMKCH010012906.1:0-90901 GCA_023653785.1 Ophioderma brevispina
ATTTCCCAGTCGCTTTCCTTTCTAGCCCAATCCTCATTCACTTGGACATGGAAGCTTCTCAGGAGATTCCATCACATTGGAGCCCAACAGTAACCGACATTGATAGGGTGCCGGTGCCTCTCTTGATATGTTCAGTAGTGCTGCCTTCTTTGGAGGAAGAGCACTTGATTATACATCAAGACCACAAAGCGTTCTATTTATTTTATGTTGTGTACAGCATTGACTGTAAACTTCTCTAACTGGCATATTCTGACATGTGGCTTGCGCTTAAGACTGGTTGTAGCCAGATGTTGCCCTCAGTTGGATCAACGGATCACATTCACTTTTTTAGAAGTCTAGTTACCCACTTGGTAAGGTTTGCTTTGTTGAGTTTTATAATTGTGGGTTATTACAAAAAAAATACCTCTTATTCAACATAAGAATTAAGGAGATGAACATTATCTCTCCACGGTAAACCGATGCATACATCAGCGGTAGCGGTTGTTAGTGAAAACCACTGTTATATCAGAATAACCTAATAGTGTCTTTTTAATTAAAACTATTCTTAAGGCCCACCCTGTGTGAAGACTTTCTGGTTGTAAACTTTATCCTTTGTTATAGATCACAGATGGTAAAAGGTAAATTAAGGCAGCCATCTTGAAAATGGCTACCACTGTTGTCAAGCAACAATTTGAAGATCAAATAAAACACTTGTTTCACCTCTCATATGATTGTATGAAACCAGACGTTCTGCTATTTTAATTTCATGCAGTATGTAAAATAGCTGTTTATGGCGGCCATTTTGGAAAATGGCCGTCATTACTGCCATGGGGATAACCCTCTTTGATCGGAAGTCTCAATTGTGCCTCAAATGCGTGCTTGAAGTGCTTAAAAAGCACTGTATTTATCACAACTCAATCTCAAATCTATAGGATAAATAGGCAAGTATGGCAGCCATTTTGAAAAATGGCCACCAGTTTCAATCAAGGACAAATCTTGCGATGCCCCTATACTAAAGTCTTCTTATGACATGCCCTAAGTGCCAAATGTCCATGCTTTTATCATCACGTGCACAATTCCCCCCGGTCCCCCAATGCATATTGCACTATATCACTCTATATTTTAAAAATTGCTTTGTCTCAAAGCTCCTTCAAGCTTCAAAACCTGAGGCGGAATTCGTTTTGTAGTGAATACAAGGTGGACAGTTTTTAAATTTAAATTAAGTTTTTTATTTTTTTTATTTTTTTTATTTTTTTTATTTTTAAGTTCTATAGAAGTACCTTCAGAAACCATGACATCATCTTATGAGTTCCGCTTTGTCATAAGATTCTGCCAGACTTATGCCTATATGCCAACTACCTCTAAATACCAGGGGGGCGGGGGTGCACTTGTATTCAACGGTGGATATGATGCGTGAACAAGAAACGCGTAAAAAGGGTCTCATTTTCCAACAGGCGATGTACTCGCGTACATTGATTAGGTGTCAAAACAGCAAAATATGGAAAAAGGGGATTTTTTTGGACCCCTGAAATTTGATGTACGCGAGATCCAAATTATCAAATATATTGTAATTTTGAAAGTAAGCAACAGAGCAAAGGCAGATAATAAGGGTATATTGTCAACACAATGCATTGCTACTGGTAGGTGCAAAACTGACAACAAGACTGTTATGGTAGCAAAACAGAATAAAAAAATGCGTGTTTAGTATGTTTTTAGTCGTGGAAAATACGTGTTAGGGTGCATTTGGAAGCGGCCGGGTTAGTTTTGAAACTAGCTTCAGATCTGGTTATGATTCATTATTGATTTTGTGCGGACCATGTGATCTGGTTTTTGAAACTCGCGGTTTTAAATCTCATTTACATTTTAATAACCCAGTCATTTACCAGGTACTCGCATATATTCAAAGCATCAGCAATCCGTGGACAGCTGGATAATATGGGGTCTTTCGGTAGAACGAATAATTAATGGTTAGGAAATGAGAATTTCGGTGGTTCTTTTTATAATGAGCGGAAGAACACGCTTGTTTCGAATATGAAAAAAACTTTTTCAAACTCACTTAGTGTTTTTTGTGATCAACATTGATCAATAATCAATACGGGCCTATTTTTTGCTCCACACTGATATTTTTGTTAATTAATATCTTAAAAAGAGTTGTCATGACTAGAAATAAGATCTCACCTTAAAATGCCTCAAGTTCAAAGTTAGAGATGAATCGGTTTTTACACGTCCCGATGACGTCATGGTAATTAAAATATGAAAATAGTGCTATAGGGAAGAAAACATATTATGCAATATTGTTGCAAATTTAGTGGCAAAAAATAATTTGTAACACTTAAAACATTTTCCATATATGAGACGTTATGACGTCATTATGAAAATAAGTTAGTATGTTGTGTACTCATGTTTGGTATAAAGTGAAAGAGGAACACCTGCTATCTTCATGTATTTGACAACTAAAATCAAATATCTGTGCATGCCTGTGACGTACTAGGAGTGTGGTATTCCCTACGAAAGTTGGGGGGGGTTGCCACACCCTATCCACCACTTTGGGATCACCCTTTACCTTTGCTCTACCCCTATTGTTTTGATGGGGGGCAGAACGGAACATAAATGTCATTGTGCAATTACATTTAACTCATTTGAACACCGGAAACTGGGGGGTTTCGTAGGGCGAAAAGAAAGAAGAGCGGTAACAACTCCCCCCCCCCCCCGGAAGACGAGGGTTTTAATTAATCTAATTATACATTTAATTAGGTATAAAGTATGACTATCACACTCATAATTTCCGATGAAACAGACATTTGAATCAGTTCGACATGGTGTCGCCTATCAAACAGCCACAACGGTAAACAAATTCACATAAACGGAAGTTTAAAATATTACATTGGGTGAGTTTTTCGAGGTACAATTCCTCTGTATTGGGCGCGTTTGGCACCAGTTCAGAAGTTTAACTTTTTACAAGGACATTGAAACTTTCATACACCGTTTTTTTCAGAGGCGGAAGTGATCGGAACATTTTCATTTATTTTTCACAAGATTTTTAACATTACGGGGCACAAAATCCACCCAAAATGCAAGCTTATTTTCTACAGTCGTAGCTCCACAAGGAATGACAGATTTTGATGGGGTGTTCGGTATTTTCTGAACAAAATTCTCCTCTAGTTGGAATACAACAACTTGCCAAAAAGATGGAAATTGAATGTACAATGCAATTTTCTAAAACCCCTACAGTCAGGGGTCCCAACATCCGGTCAAATTACAAAGTTTTGTGGACAGCTTTTCCCGTAGTCACTGAATCGACCGCGGAAAAGAGATATAGATCACAGACGGCTTCGGTGTATGCACATGAATACACATCGAGTGCCTAGTTTTGTCGAGATGAATGGATAATCGAATTAGATAATTGGTGGTTTTCGCGTTGTTTGTCCTTCTCTCTATTATGTCCATGGTCTTACGACTGCTGTAGTGAAAGGACCCCTGATAACCTTCATTATACAGGCCGCGACTTTACTGTTACGTTTATAAACATATTAGTTAACATACTTAATTACAGCTGGTTTGTGTTTGTTGTGTCTTAAGTTAGAATTAAGATCCGCCATTGGGTATTGAGAGACCTTGATTTTTAGATGTTAAGTACTAGTAGGATCAATAATATACGCCCAGAGAGATTTGTTTACCAGAGAGATTTGTTTACAAATATAGCACTAATATAGCTTGCCCATTCAATTCGCTATAGCAGTTTATTCCGTGATGTCGTCATAGGGCCTGAAATACAACTATGCCGTTAAGTATGAATCTAAACATCATTGAGCGCGCGAGTTTCAGTCTTAATATTTTTCACAGATAAACATTTTAGAGATACTAATTGGGCTGAAAAAAGACCAGATGAATGTGAAAGAGATGAAAAACAACAACACCAACAACAACCGAGCAATTACAGACAAAGAATGCAATAAACAATACTAATATGCAATAAAGAAATAGTTGAAGGACACACTATAACGGTAATATATCTATTAAGCATCACCAGAAATAAAAACACATATCCATAACTGTTAGGCATATGTAAGTATTAATATTTACTGTTATTACACTTCATAAATATTCATGAATGGTACCAATCTATTGGTCAATCGCAAATGCCGCCAAACAGATATCTCTTCTCCGTGTTTCTTAGCAAAATTTAACTAGAATATATACTAATCCAAAAAATGTGGTGATAATTATAGAGGATATTTATCCCAAATTGTTTTTGAAAAAGACTTCTTCAATGACACATGTCACACATACACTTCTGCGCCTCTTCAACATCATGATAGAGCATGTTAGAAACGTATTTAGTTTGGTTTATTGAATGCGTATGCTTATCGGTGAGAGTTTTCTCCTTGCTGCATGAGTTGCATGAGAACGTTTCGCAGAGCATACACTCTCAGAAAGTTTTAACCAAAATGTATTAACATGTGAACAGCCCAACGTTAGGTAATTTTTTACCCATTGGTTGGGTAAGATAGCAGATGATGTCAACAGTGGGCAAAATTTGCCCACAATATGCTAAAATAATTTACATTACCCGACAAATGGGTAAAATTTACCCAAAGTTGGGCTGTTCACCTGTTCAACAAATGTTGGTTAAAATTTTAACCAACCGTTCTGAGAAGGTATCGGAGTTTGTGAAAGTGGTGAATTTTGTTCCACATTACCTTTTGTAAGCGTAGCCACAGTCTTCTACTGTATGATGTACTGCTAAAAATGTATCCTTTATCACAAACGTTGTACGCGTCTGGCGATATGGGCGTTTTGTTTGCGTCTTCCATTTTGCTATTCGTGTTCATTTTACTATGCATTGCAAAAACGCTTGTAATTGGGTTTTTAGGTGACACAAAAATAACACGCTGAAACTTCATAATGAACATTTCAAAGCATATCGTATACGGATTCCAGGATGACAAACTATAATCAGCACGCACATGGAAACTATTATTTCTTGTAAACTCAAAAATAGATCAAAGTTAAAAAAATTACTGTTTTGACGGCATGGTATGCTCACAAATAACCGATTTCACCAACGTGTAGGAAGAAATGTTGCAAAGTTCCATGCACACGAACATTTCATATCGAACACTCCTTTCTCATGACAAGTTAAAACGTAGTTGTGTAGGTGACTCTATACGTTAGCTTTTGTGTCAACAAAAATGTGGCGTACCATACAAAGTTTTTTCTTTATTGTGCTTTGTGCCATTGTTTACCGCAAAGATAAAAATGAACTAGCAATACTTAACAATGAATAGTTTAAAAAAGTGTCTAGTATAAGCACCTGAAAACCCCCCATCTTATCCTTATCTTATCCTAATATAAGTTGTTGCACTAGGGTGGTTTTGATGCATCTTAGATCGTCTATTCTAAGAAAACCAAGAGTAGCACCAGGGATCTAAATAAGTTGCGATAGGACACTCGCTCAAGAGAAGCTAAGAGAGTAGAGGTATACTGCATGAAATCTCTAGCTTATGAATCGCCGGTCGTACGTGGCGCTATAACATTCATGCTACGTCATCTTACGTCATACTGCATAAATTATTAGCTAAGTAGGTATCTTATCGAAATTGGTGGCGCTATCACTATCGACATCGAAATCGTCTATGGGCATTTGTACACAGTGTCACCCGCCTGGTAGTACTGGTACAATTCCTACATGAGGCAGGCCTCCACACAATATATTAGGATCACTGAAGCGCCTTAAGATGCAATCAAAACACAGTGCAACGCCATATTTCATGACTAAAAGGGTCAGGACAATAAATTAATAAGGCACAAAGACCACACAGCAAACAACTCTGGTGCTGACACATAATTCAACAATGGAAAAAGAATAAAGGACATCACTTAACAGTTATAAAAATATAACTCACAATTCGCCTTGACAGTTGCCTACGTTTTCTGGTTGGTGACAATTTCATCCGTTCAATTGTTTTACTGGGAATACATCCATTTTCGCCCGGGGGGGCCACTGTATTCAAAGGTTGATGTGAGCGTGGAACAAGAAAACGCGTAAAAAAAAAGGGTCTCTTTTTCCAACAGGTGATGTACGCGGGTACATCATTTAGGGTGTCAAAAACAGCAAAATATGGAAAAAAGGGTAATGTTGTTTTTCCTTAAACCTGAATTGTCATGTTATATTCATTAACCAGGGCTCAAAATCATTCAAAATATTGTAATCGGAACTTTGGGAAGTAAGCAAAGCAAAAAATAATAGGGTATATTTTTACGATTCATTACTGCATACTTGTGAGGGTATCATAAACAGATAACAATACTTGTCGTTAGGGGTGTGTTTTAAAGCTTGTTTATTGTAGTCAGTGAAAATCGTGTTTAGGGTGCATTTTGAAAGTCCATGTTCCGCATCATATCCACCCTTTGTGAAACACGTGACCCCCCCCCCCGGATTTTCACTCTTTGGGGAGTTGACTCAAGTCCGGAGACTAGAGTAATTACAGTGTTATTGATACAACGTGAGACGTGAAGGTTACCCTGCTCAAAGGAACACATATTTATGCTTTTAAAGGAATTAACAGAATGCTGACGTATTACTTTCCGGTACATTGAGAATGCTGGAGTATTATTTCCCGTTCCATTGAGACTATTTTCAAAATGGAGTATCATCTAAAACAATATGCTCAAAAATCAGCACAATCAGCACATTTCTGTTCACAAAGATAATTATGGCAACATATCCATTAGGAAGGGTATTTAATAAAAATGGCTTATCTCAAAGCTCTTCAGGCTTCAAACCTGAGGTGGAATGTGTTTTTCTTCTTTTTTATAGAATTTATGATTTTATACAAAAGTTTTGCATTTAAATACAGTTCTAAAGACGTACCTTCAGAAATATTGACGCCATATTATGAGTAAAACTATGTTCCAATCCCAATATTTTATTGTCTTAGAGTTGATTGTTGTTTCATCTCGTGAGTATACAGCGCGATATTGCATTTATAAAAAAAATAGAACAGGATGAAAATTGGAAAGGCCAATGCTTTTTATATATACAATAGTTTTATACAACCATCTCTCATATAAGAATACAACCGTCTCTCATTCAATTACTTCTTGAAAATTACGAAACCTAACAATCAAAATATGTGTCCCCTCACCTTTATTGATTGTCTATATCTTAAGAAGTATTGTGATTCTGCGGCCAATTGCAAACTGCTCTTTTGACGAAATGAGTCACATATCGAGACCTCAATCTTGTAAAAGTATGAACTTAGGCGAATTTGAAATTGAGAGTGACAAAAGCTGGATTCCAAAACTGGTAATAAACATCACCAACACTATTTGCAAAGCAAGAAGCAAAACGTGGACATAAAATGTATAAAAATCCATCAACACTTCAGTATCTACAAAGCACGTGTCCAAATTCGGATTTCAAGTGGTATCACAACACGTAACGTGCAAAGTAGCAAAATCGGTATTTTAAAAATGGTAAACGATCAACATTGATGTGAAAGCGTTAAATCAAGGAATGCAAAATAGTTCAACTCACAATTTAAATGTAGCCCGATTTTGTTTCAGAATTATGACGAAAGTATATACAAAGTCAGCAAAGCCAGAGAAAAACTGAAGTCTGCAGCCAAGAAGCACCGTTTACTAAATCCACCAGAAGCTCCAAGCAGAACATCTGTGAGGCTAAGGCTGCACTTGATGATGATTACATGTGGTGCTTGAGGAGCATGTTAAGTCCAAGCTGAAGCACTTGACGTCCTACATCTTGAAACAAAAGAAGCTGCGGCTGGGAGGCTTGAGGGAGCTGGACGATTAGAAGGCCACCCCATCCTATAAGAATCAACAGGTGTTGTTTGATTGTTTGGTGTTGTAACAACTGAAGACCGCCTTGACACGTGGTTTCAGCAATTTAGTTCCTCTACTTGCAAGCCAGTTCCGAATAACACTTAACCTTGATGAACCCTTTCTTCATCACAAGATAGCAGACATCCTTCTCATCCAGAGTGGACCCTTCACGATAGAGGAGGCTTCAGATCTGCCTGAAGAAACTGAAGCACACCAAGACACCTGGTCCGAAAAACTTTCCTGCAGTAGTCTGGAAGAATCCACTATTCCATGATCAACTGTTTAGAATTTGTAACAACACCTAAGGGAAACAAACGCTGCCTTTTCAACATGATTCCTCATTCCTCTACCAAAAGAAAGGCGACCTCAACAAGACACAAAAACCCAAACCCAAAACTACAGAGGAATCTCACTGTCACACTGGCCTCTAAGATCTACAACTCATGCTGCTCAACAGAATCATCCCTCACATTGATCCCATTCTTCAGACGGAACCAGAACGGTTTTCGCAAGGCAGATCAACACTACCTCAGATAACTTGCCCTCAGAAGGATCATAGAAGGAGTGAGAATTTCCAAGAGAAAAGCTTCAATTGTGTTTGTAGAATTTTTCCAAGGCTTTTGACAGATGTAAAAGGGATGTAATGCTGGCCATATTATCGCCAAATACGGGTGGTCCCAGATGAGACTGTCGAGGCAGTTGCCATCATGTATGATAAGCCCATATAGATTTTGTGCAGACCATGGAATGGGGCACACAAAGGGTTCCTAACAACTATGGATGCCTCCAAGGAGATACTCTAGCTCCCTATATCTTTGTTCGTCGTGTTGATTACATCCTCAGACAGAGTCTTGACTATGTACGACAAAGGAATCACCATCAAACCAAGGTTCTAGACGTCACCAAAAGTCAGCATCTCACAGACCTGACTACGCAGATGATCTAAGCTCTAACAGCTGATCGGATATGTGGTGCACAAGATCTACTAACATCACCTGAGAATGCTGCAGACACAGTTGGCCTACATCTAATGCCAAAGAAGACTGAAAATATATGACTGTCAATAGAGGAAGATGATCATCAACCTCTCTGCACAACAGATGGTAACCAACTCAAAGAGGTAAAGGACTTCAAGCATCTAGGGTCCTACGTTGCCGACAGCATGAAAGACTTCCTGTCATGCCAAAGGACACGCTTGGAATGCCGCAAAATAAACTACACCACGTACGGATCTGAGACCTGGACCGTGAAGAATGAAGAAAGAGATACAGGATAGACTGGATGGCACTTTCACCAAGCTTTTTATGCAGTTCACAACATACCCTGCGTGAGCCACAGACCAATCACAGATATATGGAGATATCCCTCTAATTTCATTTCTGTTGCCCAACGCCGTGCACGATTTGCCGGTCAGTCATCGTGCGATTGATCAATTAGTCTCAGATGTCACATTTGGAAGTTACCAGCAAAACAGGGTCGTCGCCCCTTTAACTACATTGAATGTGATGTTCGAGCATTCAGCAGGATCCATCTGACACACAGGACAGCACTATATATTTAGGGAGGGAGGGAGGGAGGGGCTGAGTTCAGGGGGAGGGAGGGAAGGGATGTGAGTAGTGAGTTAGTGAGGGCGGGATGGAGGTATTTATGATTGGTGGTTTTTGTGTTAAACGTAGGTGACCAGATCGTGGTCCGATTTTTTTCATGAGTTTTTCCCCGGGGTTTCTCCCTAACAAAGAAGCCTATCATAACGTCTATGTATATTCCAAATTTTGAGTTAAATCGCTCAAGCTCTTTGATAGATAAAGCAAGCTGACCCCCGGACGTGTTATTAATTAATAGGTTAACCACTTTGGAGACTCTTTTATTGATGCCTGACATAACAATGAACCCTTTTTTCCACCGGGCTAAATAAAATGACATATAACCTTAATGTGTGCAATTAAGAGGATATATTATGATTCAATGGCTAGATCCTTTAAATTTCACTGAGGCATGAGAACAATACAAACTCAATCTCAATTTTTTATGAATGTTGGGGACGTTTACCCTGCCTTAAACAAATAAACAGCTGACTTACGTTATACAATCGCGACTTACTGTTCCTATCGCCGAACCTGATTGCTTTTTAGGTGAGAGTCCTTTGTTATAGTTGACTTGTTGTTGCATCTATATCTTAAAGACTCGCCATTGGGTATGTCAACGACTTGTTTTTTTTTACATGCTAATGACTAAAATTGGAGTCTTGTAATTCTAACTCTCACTGAGCGGTGACTAACGATTTAATGTCTCTTGCAATTGGAACTGCACCTTATTCTATTCCTGGGGCGATAACCCGCAGTTTCGTATGGCGCCAATTTCCCACCGATAGTCGATTTTCGGAGACATTTCATATCGATTCTCAAGTAGCAAGTGTACAAATGAGGTATTGTCATTTATTCCGTCACGCGCTACAGCAACACACATCATAACACGGCATGACGGACTCAATCGCATAGTGCAATTTGGCATACTTGGGACTTCTTGTCCCTAACTCCTTAACTGATTTCATGCACTTTTGAAAAAAAAAAATCCAGGGGGAACGTACCCCTGGGCTTGGATTACAGGGGGAATTTGGTATTTAAACCAGTCATATACAATCTAAAAGAAATGTATGGTGTATTTGGCATATTTTATTACAGATATTAGTATCCAGACATCTTTTCTTTCAGTGATGCAAATCATTGGAGTGTGACAATCGATGAAAAATTTTGGCTATTTCCGCAATCCAAGACAAAATGCTGTTGCGGAAAGTTAAAGCAATATTATCACAATTTTTTTGAAGGGCGCCCCCAATTAATTCAAAATATTGAGATTTTTAATACGGTTGCATTGGTACATGGCTAGTAAACTATACCTGGAATGGTTAAGCTCGAAATGTTCTATGAGTCCCGCAAACGAAGACTTTGTAATTAGACTAATTAATTACGAGATCCCCTTAATACTCATCGACTGTGAAACGGCCTTCTAATATGACTAGCCGGGAAATAGCCCCATGTACGCATCTACGCTCATCCATTAGTTTTTTATTGTTTGTTTGTTGCAAATCTATAGCTTAACTACTCGCCCATTGGGTATTCAGATACTTGGTTTTTTACCTGATACGACTTACAATTTGAGTCTTGTATTCTAAATATCACTGAGCGGGTGAACTACGGTTTAATCTTCTCTTGAAATTGAAATGCACTCTTATTCTCTTCCTGGGCGATAACCCGCAAGTTCCATTGGCGCCAATTTCCCACGATAGTCATTCGGGAGACATTTCATAGAGAGTCCGCCAGTATCAAATGAGGTAGTGTAATTTATGCCGTCAAGCGCTACGCACAACACTACAACGCATGACGGACTAAACGCAATAGTGCATTTGCCATACTTGGGACTCTTTATCCTAACGTCCTTACCTGATTTTGATGCACTTTTGAAAAAAATCACGGACTGCCCCTTGCTTGGATTAACAGGGGAATTTGGGTAAGTAACCAGTCATAAACAATCCTAAACAGAAAATGTATGGTGGTTTGGCATATTTATTACAGATTAGTTATCCCAGACAGCTTTCTTCATTGAGTGCAAATATCTTGGAGTGTGAACAAATCGATGAAAAATTTTGGCTATTTCCGCAATCCAAAGACAAAATGCTGTTGCGGAAATTAAAGCAATATTTAGCAAATTTTTTTTTGAAGGGCGCCCCCATTTTTCAAAAAATTGATATTTTTATACGTTTGCATTGGTACTGTCTAGTAACATACTGTTAATGGTTAAGCTCGAAAATTCTATGAGTCCGCAACAAGGAATTTTGTAATTAGACTAATTAATATCGGAGATCCCCTTTAATAATTCATCTGACTGCTGGAAACGGGCTTCTAATATGAAATAGCAAGATTTTTTATATACTTAAAAACTTAAAAATATTTGTTTTATTGGTTTGTTGTGGCATCTATAGCTAAAGACTCGCCATTGGTATCAGAGACCTTGGTTGTTTTACATTATAATACTTAAATTTGAGTCTTGTATTCTACTATCACTGAGCGGGTGACTAACGGTTTAATCGTCTCTTGAAAATTGAAATGCACTCTTATTCTATTCCGTGGGGCGATAACTCGCCACTTCATTATTGCGCCAATTTCCCACGATAGTCATTTCGGGAATACATTTCATATAGATCCCAAGTATGCATGAGGTATTGTAATTAGTTCCCGTCAAGCGCTACTGCACAACATCATAACAACGCATGACGGAATCAATCGCAATAGTCATTTGCTACTTGGGACTTTCGTTATTCCCTAACGTCCTTAACTGAATTTCATGCCCTTTGGGAAAAAAATCCGGAACGACCCCGGGCTTGGATTACGGGGAAGTTGGTAAGTAACAGTCATAAACTCTAAAGAAATGTATGGTGTATTTGCTATTTTTATTAACGATATTTAGTATCGCCAGACATCTTGTTTTCTTTCAGTGATTCAAAATCATTGAGTGTGACCTCGATTAAAATTTTTGCTATTTCCGCAATCCAAAGACAAAATGCTGTTGCGGAAAGTTAAAGCAATATTAGCACATTTTTTTGAAGGGCGCCCCCAATTTTTCAAAAAAATTGAGATTTTTATACGGTTGCATTGGTAACTGGCTAGTAAACTATACCTGTGAATGGTTAAGCTCGAAAATGTCTATGAGTCGCAAACGAAGGAATTTTGTAATTAGAATAATTAATATCGGAGATCCCCTTTAATAATTCATCGACTGCTGGAAACGGCCTTCTAATATGAAATAGCCGGGAAATAGCCCCATGTACGCATCTACGCTCATCCATTAGTTGTTTTATTGGTTCAGGCAAGTGAAGCTAGAGGTCACTTTCTTGAGGTGGCACTATATTTCATCATGGACGGACATTTCCAGCTTTGCAGTTTAAGTACAATCTCGGAGCGGACCCCTGACTTGGTTAGGGGGAAATTGCTCCTAGATCTAACAAGAAAAATATCGCTACCTCATCTTTTTGGCAGTGATCGTCAGATTTTCCTCTAGGGACGTTAGGGATATGAAACGTTCCCATCTATCAACTAGTCATTACCGATAACTAATTTCACGAACTCAGAATTAAACACTGCAGCGCATCATTTTTTTTAAAATTATTTTCCAATTTAGAAGCAATAATGAAAAGCAGTATCATTGCATTATCAGTTCAAGTGTTCCAAGGAGGTCAGTTAACCAGGCTTTTACCCAAAAAAAAAAATCAGAGTGGAATATTGATATTAAGGGGTTTCACTAGGGCAGTTCGAAGTGCATCTTAGATAGCCTATTTAAAAAAACGTTAAAGAGAATATAAAACACAATTAATCCTATATGCAGCAGAACTTCAATACTCCAAATTACATTTTTTTTTTGTGTATCCCCATTAAGATATTAATTAACTGCGAAATTAAAAAAAATAAAGACCATACTTTTTGCAATCTAAATGAAAGGCAACCAAAAGACTTTGCATACTGTGAAAAATGCGAAAAAAGTACCTGTTATCCACCCTATTTCACCTTACCTTCTGGGGTAAATATTAACACTCATACCTACCAAAATTTGTTGAAATCAGCTTTTTTAAAGTTTTTTTTCACAGATAAACCTTTTAGTGCTACTAATTCGACTGAAAAGGCCAGATGTCGCCGGACATAAAATGTCAAAGAGATGAAAAACAACACAAACAAACGAGCAATTAAAGACAAACAATACAATAAACAATACAAATATGCAATGAAAGCAACGATTGAAGGACACAGTATGCAGTAATATATCTCTTATCAAAGCATTATCAGAAGAACACCTATCCCTCAATGTAAGACATTTGTAAGTGTTATTTACCGTTATTACACTTAATAAATATTCATGATCAATCGAAAATGCAACCAAACACATATTTCTACCTGTATTTCAAGAACAGAAATTTACTAAAATATACTAATTTTGTACAAATGGATATTAAAAAAATCTATTACACTTAAGATATATTCATGAATAGTTAACCAGTGATCAATCGAAAATCAACGAACTACTATTTCTACTCTATTTCTAACAGAATTTTACTAAAATGTACTAATTTTGCAAGATGTAATAAAATTCTATAAAAAAATCTAGACACATAACTTGAACATCATGCTAGGGCATAGGTCTTGTTAGATGTTTACATTATTCTTTAATGATACAACTTTGTCAAACGAGGCTTAAGTATTGTTCTCCAAAATAATTACCTTTACACTTTAGTTTAGTTCCTTTTCAGGTAAGCTCATGTAGAACATTTAAAACAAACTTAATAATACAAAAAAACACAAAGAAATAAGCTCAAAAACATGTGGGAAAAAGTTTTTTAAAAAAAAAAAAAAAACACAAGTTGTCTCGGAAAAATGTTGAAAAAAGCAAATGCGAAATGCGCTTTTGTTCGGGGGAGGGAAAATGCTCATGCAAAATGTGGGATTTAAAAAAAAATATTGCATTTTTGACCACTAATGCGGTAAAAAAAATCAATTTTAAACCATTAAACATATTTTTTATGGCCCTATCTGTGATATAATCTTTTTTTCAGTGTAAAACATCGGTAGAAAAGGGGGGGGAGAAAAATTTTTAAAGGGGCACTTCGTGATCCACAACTCGTTCCCCCCACTTACCTCAATGAAGTTGAGATTTTATATTTCATCTGAACCGGTAGCCTTAGTATTCCAAGGTACTAATATATGTGCAAATCCGTCGTTTGTCTGTAAGAAAGAAATTCCCAATTTTGTATTTTCTGTCCTAAACGGACAGAAATATTAGAGCACAGTGGCCTATGAGGACTGGGGGAGGAGGAAGGAGGAAAAACAAGAATTGTTCATTAACACAAAACCACAAGATCGCAATATCAACTAAAATTTTGTGAATAAGCTTTTCTCCAGGTTATCTAGGAAACATGATTACAAAAAAACAACAGAGGTGCTGGATGGAATCACGGAAATGCCACCTTTAAATGTTATTCAATATTTTTGACGGACCAATTAAAAAAAACAAACCAACGACAAAACATAATAATTATGTAGGAAAAAATCAGGGCATTATTACGACTTCCAAGACGATATCCCATAAAGCTCAATTTATAGAGAAGAGTAAAACTCCTTTTTAAACAGAACAACAAAACAACAAATTAAACAATATAGGACGCGATTTATTATATGAGGGATCATTGTAATTGGATTTTGTTATGTTAAAATTAGTTTAATCTATACATTGAAATTTTTAATTCTTTTGTTTCTTAGTATGTTTTGGTGTGAACAGGAGACAGTGGGGAGAAAGATTTGGAAAAAATGTGAGCATGGATAAACATAACCTGATGAGGGGATTCTTTGTATTTCATTTGCTCGGCTCCTTAATGGGTGACGTACAAGACATTCGTTGTCACCGTAGCAGGCTTCGAGGTCTACTTAGAACTTATGCCTGTTCTTACGAGGAATACTCTATGAATGAGTTACATAATTATAGAAAATCTTTTCTATCAGGAATATATACTAATCAGTCGCACCACCTCAACTCGCAACAACGAATTTTTTGTTCCATGTTTTAAGTAGAGATTGGTTCTGTGGGATACTCTCTTTGACCGGGATCTTATGTCATGTATGTAATCCACTATGGACTATCTGCGACCCTCACAAACAGATATTTCCTGGGTTGCAACCCTAAACTTTCCCATATATTTCCCTGGTTATTAATTTCCATTTAATTTATGCAGGCACTTCCAAGGATAAAACAACAAAAAAAAAAGCACACATAGAAAGTCCACCATACATATAATATTAGGAATTGCACTTGAATGTGAAATAACTTAAATTATAAAAAAAACCGCCACAAAAGAAAATATATATTTACCCACAATCACCATCCAAAGACCTACTGACCACATTAGGGCCCTTCTTCGGCCATGTCATTGTGACCTAAAAACGGTAAATTTTATTTTCAACCAATGTTTTTTGCAATATAACCAATCTGTTATTACTTTTTGTTATACTGTTTAACCTTTAGTCCAAACCTACCAAAATATGTTTCCACTGACTTTCCCCCAAATAATGTCCTCTGTTTGAAACAATAACTCCCCGGAATAGGTTCCTGGTTGTAAACGGACTTTCCCCAGTTAATTTTCTGATTTATAATGCCATGCTCAGACACGCCTGTAGTATGAAAAAGTACACTACACATGCGAAGTGAAGCACTTTGTATTATAGGGTTGGAAGGATAGGGTTTTTGTGGTTGACACATACATTTAATGTAAATAAGATGCATCAAATTACTGCTTGAGTATTTATGTTAGGGTACTAAGTTCGCGTACGTGATAAACTTGTTTAGGGGTGCAAAGTAAGCTGCGAACATATGTTGTCATCCCTTTTCAGAGTGAGAAAGCCTCGCCCCCACCCCCCCCCCAAAGCAAGAGAGGAGGGAATGGGTGCGGGAGGGAGAGAGAGAGAGAGAGCCAACCGAGAGAGAGAGATGAAAAGAAAGCAGTTAGGGTTTGAGCGAGAAAGTGAAAGGAGGAATGAGAGAGAGAGAGAGAGAGAGAAGACAGGAGAGGGGGTGAGACAGTACGATAAGGTGAGCTTTTTGTTCGATTGTTCCGAATATAACACATTCACGAGGCAATTCGCATTTCAAGGCCATAAGTGCTAGAGAAACATACAAAGACACAGCTCTTGCTGCCTTTTGTTTGAATTTCCTCCACGGGACTCTGCCAATTGATGCTATGTATAGATCATAATGGCGTACTATCAGCCCTTTCGATGCATAAGGGAAAAACAGTAATGTATCCAATACTGGACCACCAAATGGAAATAAGTCGCAATTGATTCTGTTTGTGTTTGTTTATTGAGTTCTTGAGTTTGTTTTGCGTCAACTGTCACATTAATTTAGGTCAGTAAAAGACAATTTAGAATCCAAAACTTATATTTTCAAGGTCGTCCATTGTCTGAAAAACTAAAAGTTTTCGTCTACAGGTAAACGTAGCGGATGCCAATCGTCTTTGCCGATGCTTCTCCATGGCCAAGATGAAGTTCGTCCGCATACAATTACCTCGAACGACTTAATTGGAAAACACCGACAAAATGTTTCTGTAAGACGATGTCAAATCACATGGTGTATGCACCCCATTGACATCGAAGTTATTCAATTTCTCTAACATTTTCAGAAGTAGGCAAAAATCGACCCGTGCATTCCGGCGTCTATACGATGGCATCTTATTTAATTATTAGGTACAGAAATTAATTGTTGTTATATTCAGGGTGTATGAACTTTTCTCACGGAGTTCTAGTTACTATAAAACAGTAATGGATGGTAACTGGCTAAACGATAAACAGTGAAAATGAGCAATTAGTTCTTTTTGTCATTTTCAAAGTATGAATTGTGGCTCCAATGTTTCTGAAGAATGTTAATTTGAAAAAAGTAACTTGTAAATACAGTAATTGGACACTGAAAATAGCCAAATGATTTGTAATTTCATTTTCTAAGTTCGAATAGTGTAATTTCTCAATACTTCAAAAGTATGTGTATTATCAATAAACAGAAACCAGATCTGACGCTGTCCAAATCACATTTTGTCTTATATTTGTGTCTCAAATACATCGGCACACACAAATATATATTTGTGTATGGCGATGTATTTGGGACAAAGATACGAATAAAACGATTTAAGGCACAGAGAACGTTACAATTGAATGGAATTGTTTGTAATATCTTCTTAAGACTTTTAAGAGACACATTTTGGAAAAGAAGCAATTTTAAATGTCATTCTTGCAATACTCATTACCTTTACGAAACGAATTTAAAATAAGTGATTCAACCAAAACAAAATGTTAAGAGAGTATTATAAACAAACAAAAGAATAATCAACACAAAACGGAAGAAAGAAGATAACAGAGGCAACCTCAACTGCCATTTCACAGCCATTTCTTCAATCCTCCTCCCGTTGCGAATTGCGGTGCTATAAATATATTTACTCTGTCAAAAGCTCCAAACTATGTTTTATAAGTATACAGCGCATGTCAATAAAAACTCAGGATTAGAAACAAAAATATTAAAATTATAAACCACCCTAATCATAATGTTATTAAACCCTCATTTCAAGTACATTTCCTACTTTTCACGATGCTTTTTCTCCTACCTCATTTAGACAATCATGTCCAGGATATCATAATCAACTGGATTTTGGAAATGCCCTTTACTCACAAATTTTATGAACCAGAAACATTTCCTTCTCTCTAAATTTCTTAGATTAAAATCAATCTAATTGGATTGCTATCAGGGACAAACCAAGTTAAAAATTTAATCAATACTTTGAAATATATCTGATAAATGAAAAATTTTAATCACAATTCAGATCTGTCGTCCATTTTACTCTAAGAAATTTAGCGAGTAAAGGTGCTAGAATCACGAAATGCACCGTTAATGCGGAGTGAGTAAGAAGCGTTGGATTAATATTCTGTAAGTGCGGGTATATTAGACACACCAAATTGGATCTTACAGACCTTGATCGTATTTGGCATGTTAATTCTTTAGCAGCTAACTGTAGACCGCGGGACTCTGTCCTTGGGCTTATTGACTAGATGGAGAATGGCCGCCGGAAGCAATAGCCGGGTCCATAGACGACAACGGCATAAAGCGTGAAACTAATGTTGCGTGAAGAGTCAACTGAATCGAATGCCCTATTCTTAACGGTGTAGTGGACTTTGAGTCCGGCGGACCATATCTCCTGCCACACTGAACACTCACGGGAAGAGTAAACCCTGTTCAGTCTGTGTCGCACACTATTGTATTGATCAGCTTAACCACTTGTTGCAGAGGTATTGTAGGTGCGGCACATTTCTTACATTCAGGAACTCCATGACGAAATTCATTATTTTTAAAAAATTCCCACCCCATCCCAAAAAAATATTTAAATGAAATACGAAGAGATGTACATATATATGATTTATTTTAATTCGGTAATAAAACGTCTGGGCATGGCGATAGGTGTATAATAAGGCCTAAGCACTGCTCAAACCCTAGACAGCCATAGTTTGTTGTGCTGCAGCAGAGGCCCAATTTTTTTCCGATAGAGTTGTGACCTAAATGTGAAAAAAGGTGTCATAATAGTATCAAATTGTAGCTTAGGTGCCGCAGGAGTCGGAAATGCATGAGGCAAAAATTAAAACTTGTACAAATCAAATTATGGGGATCAAAGTTTACCCCTATTTTTCGATTATGAAAATTTTGAATAACATGCCCATGTTTAATACCTTTTATCACAAATCTGGAAGTTGGTCCCACTAATATATGTTTACCACAATTTTTGACACCGAAAACCTTCAATAAATTGATAACATACCTTCTCCCCCCCCCCAATCTTGCCCCTCCCAATGCTGTTTGAATTGGGGCTGGCCAGAAACACAAGTGGTTTGCACTTTGATCAGAAATTAGCATGCAAGGAGTCATTGTGAGTTGTGGGGTGTGTGTGCGTGTGTGTGTGCGGTTGGGTGTGTGTGTGTGTGTGTGTGTATGGTGTGTGTATGTGTGGGGTGTGTGGGAGGGAAATAAAACCTGATCTTTTTACTATACCTATCTTCGGGACATCGTTTCAATCGATGACGGTCCACGGTGTCAATATAGTTTAACTCTAATTTTTATCATCTTAGGGTATAAGGTCAGTGTTTAAAACCAGCCGGGGGGAGCCTCTGCTGCTCAGAACCCTTGCCACAATCGCCAGTCCCCCCCCCCCCCAGAAGTGACCGTTTGTACAGTGTCTATGGAGAAGGACACAAATTAGCCCCCTCACAATTCCCCCCCCCGCGGGATTTGTTATAAAGCATCCCGATGCTTATGATATTTGATACAGTGCATAGGTATAGGTCTTTGTCCATTACTCCCAACTAAGTACCTGTACCAACATACCTAGTGGCGTAACAATGATGTCATAAAAAAGCCACGAATCAAGCAAAATTTGCATTTTTCCACAGAAATATGCGAAATCTAATTTTTTTTCCTAAAAAGGTAGGAATACCGGATTTTTATGCGGTTTTCATCAGCTCTAATAAGACAATGCTATTAACAAACGTAAAGGTTTAGCGCCATACTATGCAGAATATTTTTAAAAAATGTACCATTAAATATTCTTGGATTGGGAACCACCCTCTTACCCTACCCTTCGACTTTAATAATTGCGTACCTATAACTCCGAATAGTACCTCACATTTTTTTTCGCTTAAATGACCGGAAAGATGAGAAAAAGTAACCCAACAGACGCTTTTTACAAAAGCTTTGGGCATTTTTAAACTCGCCTGGAGCAAAGTTTACTGGGGGTGGTAGCCACCCCCTTGTAAAGATGATGGACGCACCACCCCCCCCCCCCCCCCCCAAGTCCACCAAAGGGTCAAAAATTTTGAACATTTTTGACAAGAAGTCCACTTTTTGATGATGAAATGTTTCAAAAGTCAAAAAGGACCATTTCAAAAGGGGAGTTAGGTCCACTTTTTTTTTTTTTTAATTTTTTAGCTTTTTTCACTTTTTTCAAAGTCCCGCACCCCCCAGAAATAAATCCTGCGTACGGCCCTGCTTGAAACAGAAATGCAACCCTTTCTTATTAGTATACCCATTTTCAAGAAAAATGGGACTTTCATATACCAAAACGGCTGAAAATAACCACCACATCCCCGTACCCCCTTCCACAACAGACTTTTTAAACACACCTGCCTAATGCGGTGGGGGGGGGGGGGTAACATGGCCCAAACTCAATGATTGCACCTGTGGATCAATGAGTTAGTTTTTTTTGAAGGTATCTTTCCATTCAATGTCTCAAAAAGTACCAAACATTCGATTTCACCATAGGTTTAATTCTGTGACGTCATTGAACGACACCCTTCGCAATATAAGTATGTTACTTTGGTTAGTTCAACAAGTTTAACGGAGGTCTTTTGTTGGGGTTGCTTGTGTTTTGTTCTGTTTATTATCTTTTCTGGTATTTTTGGCTAAAAGGACAAAGAATAACACTTAGTTGCCTAAGGTGTTTTCCTCACATTGGTACAAAACGGGTCCCACAAAGGAAAAAACAATCGATTGAGGGGTCATAATTAGATAACGGCCAAAAGTGCAGTATGAATAAGTACCGGGTTATTACCTTGAATATACGGGCAAATCATTGCTTTCGAAATGCGTCAAAAATATGCTCAAAAATGGAAAGTGCAAGTGTTTCACGACCAGCTGCCGCGCTACACTTTAGTCATTTTGATGTTAATATCTTGCTATAGAAGGTCCAGTTTTGCATAATTTTAGCACAAACTTCCATTTGGTACAGTTTTGTGGGGGCAATACTGACAGCATGTATTTGCTATAGCTTTGTACGGATGGGCGTGCGTCACTTGATGAAATTGCTTATTTCGGCAATAAAGGGTTAAAAATTAAATATCTTTTCTGATTATATAATTAATTTTGTTTAATATATATCCCCATACATAAGCAGAAAAATATTTTTGGCAACAGAGTGGTTAATTTATATTTTAAAAATTACATTCCCGTTAGTGCTGTAGGGGTGGATACTGATCTCCATGGGCAGGAAATTTTATTTTTTAATATAAAAAAAAACCGCATGGAAAGTTTGACATTTACAAACAATGTTCCAAAATGTTTTTCACGAGTGAAAAAACTTGACAACCCCCCCCCCCGGCACATAGGTAGGCGTAACAGGGGTCAATTGTCAGGGGAAGGGGCAATTTCCTTTCCTGATGTTGAGGGAGCTTTGAGATTTGGAGATAGCTTTCTGTTTAAGGCAAGCCTCTTCAGGTCAAAGACGCTGGGGTGGAAAAACATGCCCCCCCGGCTGGTAGCTACTGCACGTAAGTTAAATATATGAGAGGAAAAAAGATTAGTAAACTAATCTAACATTATATGATGATTTACTTAAATTCTATCAAAACTGTACACACTGAAGTAAAGACAGTTCCCTTCAATAACCCCAACTTTGTATGCATACTTACCCCCCCCCCCCCAAGTAATGGAATCACTTGTTTTAACTTAAATGTGTGCAGATGTTATGAAAATGATGAATGGAATTATGCGAGATCACGTTACAATACCTGAAGCATTAATTTCCGGGAGGAAAAATAAGTCAGAGGCTGTAGTCCACATCATCATGGTCGATAGGTTAGTAATCTAATTTTGGTGGATTTTAATCACTCCCCCCCTCTCCATGGGGATCTTACATTATTAGGAATTATTATATGAACCTAATTAAATGGTTTGCAACTACATAATCATGATAGGTGCATATCCAAACACATGCTTATAACGCAAGCATGGGAATTTGTACTAATTGGTACAGCAGCAGCCAAGAATGTCCGCGTGCATGGATTACACCAACATCAGATCACGCATGCTGCCATTTCAAACACGGACAGTTACTTCGCATTTCCCAGAAAAATCGATGACCGTGTAGGAATTATTTTGTCTAAAATGGTCAGTTTGATACACCCGAAACCGTGACAACTCCGAAAAACTTCTAACGGTCACATATTTTTGTTTAAAAACCTTATAAGTAAAACCCGAATATCAAAATTCCACAGACGCCTACGAAGTTGTTGTAGAGACTCTTATTGAACAATGACACTCATAACAAGCTAAGGTGATGTTGTCGTGATGTGTATATGTAGACGTATCAGTGTAAATTAATTATGAGGTTATGTCTAGGGGGTCCTCACTCATAACTCATCTTGTACACGTTTATATTTTGTGCATCATGCGTTTCGGATTTCTGAATCTGTTTTGGATTCAAGCTCATGTTGATGATTTATGCACATTTGTCAAATTAGGTCCAGGTTTCGTGGAATAGGCGGCTCGTCATATATTCGAAAAATTATAACTAGGTCGAAGACAAGCATTTAACTTATACTATAGGAAAGATAATTATCCTAGAATCACTAGTGGGCTGAAAAATTTGGGAGAAAAAATTCGTCCTGGTTTCAAAATGCCAACAAAGCTTGCAAATAATGAAAATTTGCTGAAATCCAAGATGGCCGCCGAGAAGCTATGTTTCAGGTGGCTCACAAAAAATAGTCATCACCAGAAAATCAAGTGGACGACAAGCATGACATGTTTATATGAAAAGATACTTGGATAAGGATTTAATTTAACACTAAAAAAATAAAAGAAAAAAATTGTCTTTGATTTCAAAAATCCACAAAATATAGTAAATTGGTCAAAATCAAAATGGCGATATGCCAACTAAATGATAAGGTCCGAAACTGTGAGGTCCCGGTACTCGAAAATAGAGTGTTTTCGGGGCATTGCTGCAAGCCACTATTGTATATTCAATTCCAAACGTTATTGATGTTTGGGCGCCGACAAATTACTTAGCTAGAATTTTCCAATTAAATAAAGCGTACTTGACATTTACAATGTAAACAATGTTTCACCAACGTGTTGATTGATGGACAAGTATGTTATAACCATAACCAATAATGGTATGCATTCTCAAAAGGTTTTATGCCAACTTTAGTACAACACGTGCCAACACATATAACAAGTATATGTCACACTTATAAACTTTACAATTTGTGAAAATCTATCCGCGACATGTACTGCGTGGTTTTACATTCTCACTCTTGTCTGGATTAATTGTTGTCACTCACGGAATGCAACAAAGTAGTACCTATCTTTTCATGTTTTGTTGTAAACACTTATGTGCGTGTTTCATTTATAAGTATATATTTACAAATATATACTGCCAGAGAGACTCTTGTTAAAACTAGAGAACGAGAGTGACTGCAATGCGCCTCTCAGCAAAATACCACTATTGCAGTCACCGAGGGACCATAGTTGAACAGGAGGCTCGCATAAAGGTCGTCTAATTTGTTTTTATTACTCTTCAAATTTCATTGTTCATGGATGGTTAAAAGATTTTATTAAGAATGAGGTAAACTTGAGATTTAGCCTAGCCGAGCCTAGCCTACCAACATGACCCATGCCGGCGGTCAATATTGCAGTGTTGTCGTCTCCCTACTTACAGACTAAACCCATCAAACATGGACAGGCTTTTCTTAATCTGCTTTTTAGTGTTCACACTTTGTCATTTCTGTGTCACTTACCAGTTGGAATCGTGACTGATTGTCGCCGTCACCGTCACTCACTGCCTGTTCTCATGTATCCAGGTGACAAGTTGTTTTGAGGATTATCGCTACGCAGGGCTGACATTGTAAGATATATTGTTCAGTTTATCTTGTGTAGGTGTCAGCCTTATATTATATCATCACATCGGCCCCTAAATTTGAGTACGTCAAAAGTTCACTTTGTTAATATTTTAATAACATCACGAGTAGTGTGCTAACATTGGAAGCCGTAAATAGGTCTTTTTTGGACTGCCGTTACAATAGTTCTGTTGGAGCCATAAATATCTTTTTCTGCAGAATGGTATGTTTATATTTTGAAAATGGGAGCACTTTTAACCCAAGAAATGAACAAGAATATATGAATGATGTATATAATAATCATCCCTCGTCTACCTGAGCATTGATTTGACACTCCCCAACCGGGGCCGGTGGCGGGGAGGGGGGTGTTACCATCCGATGCGATTTTCCTTATTAAACATTGAACACTTATATTTTTGATGCGACAGGATAGCCTAGAGTGAGTTTCTTGTATTGTATCAAAAATATTAAACACATTCATTGTGACGTCACTGATGATTCACAAGTTAGGCACGGATGAAAAACCTTGTACATATTTTTTTTGACTTTTGCTGGCTCACAACATATAGATAATTAATCTCAAACTACAAGATACAAGATCTCAATGGCCTCGTTTACCCAAGCGACATCTGGGTAGCTGTTATGGTGAATATTACAATCTAAGTGCTGATAGGGATGTGCGCTTGGTCAGCTTCCGGCCTAGACGAAGCGAAATGATTGTGACGATTTCCTGAAGGCAGCGTAATAATAATAGGCAACAGCGCTTTGAATCCTTCGGAAAAAGGCGCTTTACAAATGTCGGGTATTATTATTATTATTATTATTACGGCGTTAAATTCTGTATATATACAAGAACTATTGCATATTATGTTTCCTAGGGAAATGTACAGATTTGCAGCCTTGGGAATTTCAAGAAATTCCGACTTCATACTAGGCACGCTAGTACTCATTTTGGTATCAGTGGAAAGAGGAGGACCACAGCTATTCACTGGTACTAAAAACATGAGTATCTGGGCTGGGTAATGGACATCCTCAGTTTTAGGTACTTACTTCAGTCCCGAGGAGCGGGCGGTGCCACACCCTTTCCATCACTTCAAGATCAACCGTACCTCATTATGAGCTAGTTAAAAGCCCAATTCCCTTGGCACGTTTCAGTTACCTTCCATTCGCCAGTGATACACCCCCTGGTGTTAGGGTATGATCTATGGATACCCAGATCACACAAGGTCAGTTCATGTCAATGTATCTACAAGTTACAACCACTGAAAACTGTGTTCTTGGTGGCAATGAGCAATTGTAACTCATAGTGCTTGTACCTGGTTGTTGCTTGTTTGCATGAAGCACCAAGCGCAAAGATACCAATTCGACAATTCTGCAGTATCACTCCTCCTAGCGGTTTTATTACCTTTTGAATGGATTACGTTGCACCGTACACTGGAAACATTGGCACAGGTGTTGAACCAAATGAAATGGTTTCTTTTATTTTTAGAAAGTTGTAAGTAGTGGCGGACACAATTTTTGGGGAACAACTGATATAGACAGGGTGCAAGAGCTAATATCCCATATCAAAAATCAGAAAAAATCTAGGGAAGGAATCTTGTATAAAATATGCCATTATGGCCATTCTGATCGGGGTGCAAAAATTATATAATTATCTTTTCTAGTTAACGTTGTTGCACTCGGTGTGGTTTGATGAAAACCAAGAGAGCAATGGTCAAATTCATACATGATTCCATGTCTCCCCACAATTATTAAAGATACTGAAGGCCATAAGAGGCATTCAACACACAGCAACGCCCATCTGTATGACTAAAGGGTCAGCACAATAAATTAATAAGGCACAAAGACCACACAGCAAAGAACCTGGGTGCTGACACATAATTCAACAATGGAAAAAGAATACTTAACAGTTATAAAAATATAAATCACAATTCGCCTGATGGTGACTTCATCCTTTTATGGATGGTTTTACTGGGACGACAATCTTTTCAGCTCTTTGGGGATTGACTAAGTCCATGTTAGACTAGTGCAGTTTCTGGGTATTAATACAAACGTGAGAACGTGAAGGTTACCTGCTCAAAGGACCACATATTGTCTGCTTTTAAAAGAATTACAGAATGCTGACGTTACTTCATTACATGAGAATGGCTGGGATGATTTACCGTTGTTCTTTTCAAAATGTTTTTATGTCTTTTTTAAATTTATGTCAATGCTAATCTAGGCATTAACAGCAGTTATCTACTTAGTAACGCTGACGGATTGGCGCCAAGATAGCGATTAACCTCCTTTTGAACTCTGCAAGTCAGGTTGCTGCTACAGAACAGGAAGGGGCATTCAATAAGTATACAGGGGAAATGGGAGAAATGATCTTCTGTGGGATGCCAAGTGGACCTTGGGATTAAGCAGAATTGTCATGAGACCTGACTGAGCGCCAAGGCGAGGATCAACTGAAGGCAGCGCAGGTAGCAGCTGGCTGATGAGATCTGGTGCTTGTCCATAAAACAGGCGGTGGAATGGAAAAAAGGTGACAATTCAACTTGCGATGCGATGACCAAGTGGTTTGATGTGGTGAGTGCATTAGTCACTCTTCGGGGATACCAATGATGGAAAATGGCACGTATCTGGAATGCATTCTAGTTTGGATAGTGATAGTGAAGTGGGTGTTGCTCTACACCATGAGAACTGCATATTCCATGTTGGATCGAAACCATTGCATTTATATATAAACAGCCTTTCAGGGTGTCCCTAGATAGGGTGCAGAGCGGGGAGCAATCCTAGCGTGACTGGGCAGTTTTAAGAGTTTAGCCATTTTGGGTAATCACAGGGGGGGACCATGACAGGTATTATGATGAGGATGCAGAGTGTTGAGTTGTTCCAAAGAGTTGGGGACTTGGATGGCCTGTTGCAACATATTTTTTTTATTTTTTTTATTTTTTTTATTTTTTTTATTCATCTGAAAAGTACATTCCATGAAGTTGCCAAGACTCGGTTTTCTGCAGGTCTTTGTTGAGAGAGTCAGCAGCTTGGATTCTGTCCTTTTTGTACTTTATAAAGGCATAATGTGACATTAGTCTGCGTGAGGATGAATGGAATTGGATTCTTCTTGTCAGTCGTCAATAAATATAACAAAAAGAACGATGGGCCGAGGATTGAGCCTTGTGGTACACCTGCATGATCAACTCCTTGCTGGATACCCTCCCCCGTTTAGAATGACTTGAGGGAGCGGTTCACTTAGGTAGTCACTCAGCCACTCAGTTTACTATCTGAGAATCTTAAGACAGAAAGCTTGGCCAGTAGACAAGGATACAACTATGTCCAATGATTGTAATATCAAGAATACAATTCTAGCTTCCGTCTCGGTCATTGCTGGAATTAGTGATGCATTGGGAAACATAGGTCAGGGATCAGATGTAGAATGGCCAGACCTAAAGACATACTGTCTGTTTGATCAAGGAATGCGACATCACGATGGCGGCCGCCACATTGTTTCATAGATCAGTTCGCTCCATACCTTGGAAATTATAGATAGCAAGGAGATCTGTCGATAAATACTAGGCAATGCTTGTGCCTTCTTATGACATGGGATGACTTCAGCTACTTTCCACATCACTGGCAGGTGGCCCTTGTCAAAGCAAAGATGGAATAGACGGACAGTGGAACCGCAGTTCTGGGGCAGCATTCTCAAAAGATGGATGGGAGCCTATCTGGTACGGAGGAAGGCGTGTTGACATTTAGTTTCAACAGTTGTTTCTTACCCCTTCCTTGGCCAGACGCAATCTTGCTACAAATGAGGGCAGTTTTCCGGGGAATGCTGAGACAGGGCTTGTCATTTTCAGCAGCAGAATGGTAATTTTCATGAGGAAGTCGCAAAACATTAAGCTTTTGCCTCGGCAGAGAGGTATGTAGAGTTGCCTAATTTAAGGATGGTATTAGGACTGGTATTTCCTCTTTTACATCTTAGGGTACGAGCTGTCCACCACAAGACTTAGCTCCAGTCGAGCGCTCGTCTGTCATTTTATCCTGACTTTGACCTTGTGAGTGGAAGCCGTTTCCAAGAAACAGATGTATACTCGTTTCTAGCCTTGTCGTATTTAGGACGAAGCTTTCGGGAGTTCCAAGAGATTTCAATCTTCTCCAGGCGCTATCTTTCTTCTTCAGAGCTTTGTCGCCAGCAACACAATCTGCTCAAAATCAGCACACTCAAACACATTTTGTTCACAAAGAAATGGCAACATTCCATTTTGGAAGGAGTATGTAAATAAAATGGCTATCTCAAAAGTTCTTCAGGCTTCAAAACTGAGGTGGAATGCGTTCTTCTTTTATAGACTTTTATGGTGTATTACAAAGGGACAGTTTTGGCAATTAAATACCAGTTTAAAGACGTACCTCAGCATATTGACGCCTATTATGAGTAAAAACGATGTCCAAAATCCACCAATATTTTATTTCTTAGAGTTGATTTTTGTTTCATATAAAATTATAAAAAAAGAAAAATTAAAAAAAAATTAGAACAAGTTGAAATGGGAAAGGCAAACTCTTTTTAATATATCACAATAGCTTTTATACAACCAATCTCTCTATTAGAAATACAACCGTCTCTAATCCAATTACTTCTTGAAAATTACGAATAAAACATATCAAAATATGTGTCCCATCATGTTTATTGCATTGATCATATCTTAAGAATTATTGTGAGTCTGCGGCCAATTGCAAACTGCTCTTTTGACGAAATGATGTACATAAATACAGAATTAATCTGTAAAAATATTATATTTTTTGAAAAAAGAGTAAAATTTGAAATTGAGAGTGGCAAAAGCTTGATTCAAAACTGGTATATCAATAATCACCAACCACTATTTGCAAAGCAAGAAGCAACAAAAACGTGGGACATTAAAATGGTTTACAAACCATCAAAACTCATTATCTACAAAGAAGTGTTAAAATTCCGGATTTCAAAGGTGGTATCAAAACAGTAACTTGCAAAGTAGCAATATTTGCGTATTTTGTAAAATGGTAAAACGATAACACTCACGATGTCAAAGCGTTAAAGTCAAGGCATGCAAGATAGTTCACCTCACAATTTAAATGTAGCCAGGATTTTGTTTCAGAATTACTGACGAAGAGTATAACAAAGTCAGCAAAGCCAGAGAAAAACTGTAGTCTGCAGCCAAGAAGGACCGTACTAAAGCCACCCAGAAGCTCCAAGCCGGAACTGATCTGCTAAGGCTGCACTTGATGAATGCTTACAATGTGGTGTTTTACTTGAGGGAGCAATGTTCAGTCCAAGGCTGAAGCACTTGACGCCTCCTACATCTGAAAACAAGCATGCTGTGCCTGGGAGGCCTTGAGGGGGCTGACCGATAAGAAGGCCACCCCACCTTTAAGAATCAAAGGTGTAACAACTTTTTGAAAAAAAAAAAGACGCCTGACACGTGGTTTTCAGAATTTTAGGTTCTCGACTTGGCAAGCCAGATCAGAATAACACTAACCCTTGAGGAACCTTTCTTCAATCAAAACGATAGCAGACACCTTCCCCATCCAGATGGACCTTCCTATACGAGAGCCTTCAGATATGCCTGAAGAAAACTGGACAACACCAAGACACCTGTACCAGACAACCTTCCTGCAGTAGTCTGGAAAAATCCACTATTCCATGATCAATTTGTTGAGAATTTGGTAACAACACTACATGGGAAAACAAACCAGCTGCCTTTTCAACATCATTAATCATTCTTACCAAAGAAAGGCGCCTCCAACAACCCCAAAACTACAGCGGAATCACACTGTCACACTGGCCTCTAAGATCTACAAATCAATGCGCTCCACAGAATCATCCCTACTTTCGATCCCATTCTCAGACGGAACAGAACGGTTTTCGCCAAGGCAGATCAAACACTACCTCAGATACGTGCCTAAGAAGGATCATAGAAGAGTTGAAAAATTCCCAAGAAAAAGGCTTCAAATTGTGGTTTGTATATTTTGTCCAAGAGGCTTTTGACAGTGTAAACAGGGATGTATTGCTGCATCTCTCAGCCAACTTACGGTGTCGCGCGATGAGACTTTCAAGGGCAATTGCCTCATGAGGATAATTCGCCATATAGCTTTGTGCAGACCATGGATGGGCCCACAAAGGAGTTTTCCTAACAACTACTGGGAATCCTCCAGGAGATACTCTATCTCCCTATCTTTGTAGTCGGTGATTACATCCTCAGAACAAGTCTTGACATCATGTACGACAAAGGACTCACAATCACACCCAAGCGTTCTAGACGTCACCAAATTCAGTATCTTCACAGACCCTTGACTACGCCGATGAATCCTGCTCTACAGCTGATCTGAATTTGGCGCCAAGATCTACTAACATCACTTGAGAATGCTGCAGACACAGTCAGCCTACATCTAATGCCATGAAGACTTAATATATACTGTCAATGAAATATGACATCAACCTGTAAATAACCTACAAAAATCTAATTATCAACAACTACTGCACAACAGATGGTAGCCACCTCAAAGAGGTAAAGGACTTCAAGAGTATCTAGGGTCCTATGTTGCCGACACCGAACGACTTCTGTCACGCAAAGGCAAGCTTGGAATGGCTGCAATAAACTACAACCCTTATGGACCTGAGACCTCGACCATGAAGAAAGAGCTCAGGATAGACTGGATGGCACTTTCATCACACCAAGCTTCTTATGCGAGTACAAAACATACCTGGCGTGAGCACAGATATATGGAGAAATCCCTCCAATTTCATCTTCCTGGGGGGTGCCCACGCCGGTGCACGATTTGCGTCACCGTCATCGTGGATTGATCAAGTAGTTTCAGATGTCCCCCCCCACATGTGTGGAAGTTTACCATGGCAAAACAGGGGTCGTGCCCCTTTAACTAGTTGATGTGATTGTTCGAGATGTCAGCAGGATCCATCTGACAACAGGGAACAGCATCTCGGCTGCGGCCAGATAGATAGATGATAGGGAGGGGGGATGAAGGGAGCAAGGGGAGGGAGGCAAGGGAGTGAGGGGGCAGGCCAGTCAGGCAGGCAGGCAGGCCAGACAAGCAGAGATCTCATTCTTGGATGATTTTTTTCCGATTTTAAGCAATCACACGGTACATGTTCTTAAACTAATTCAAAGTATTTATATCCACTCCCATCCACCTAACTCCCCTGACAGCATGTTATGTACTATACACGTGAAATTATGCAAACATTGGGCCTGATCTGGTGATACACTTTTGCTTGAATTATTTTATTGCTTTTAATTTCAATGAGTTTAGAACACTCCTTTAATCAAGTCGTTCTACCATAATCTCTCAATGGAACGTTGACATTTGTAACCAGATTAAAACGTGGTAGCTCTTTTGAAACCACAATTTAATTGTCACGATATTAAATTATACTCAATGTATCACAGCAATGTATTCGAGTATTCCGACTTCTGTTCCGTGTGTTGTTAAACGAAGGTGGCCAAAGTGACGTTCATGACGTGTTTCCGTCCCTCCCCCCCCCTCCCCCTTCTCCTCCCGGTGGGGTTCCTCATAACACGAAGCCTGTCCCATAAATATCGGATGTGATTACAAATTTTGAGTCCTAGCTCTTTGGAGAAAGCAAAGATGGGCCCACAAGACAGTTGTGTTTGGAAACCTTTTATTGATTCATAACATCAACAAAATGAAACACTTTTTCACCCGGTCTAATATAAATACATATCTATAATACCTAAATATGTGCAATTTAAGAGGATATATTGATATGATTCATTGCTAATTCCTTTAAATTTCACTGAGGTAAATGAGTGAAAAATAGCAAACGCAATCTCATTTTTATGAATTGGGGAACGTTTTTTACACTCCTTTAACAAATACCCAGCTGACTTCGTATAACAATCGGTCCGACTTTACTGTTACCCCCTATCAGCCGAACTGAATTTGGGCTTTTAGGTGAGATCCTTGTTATAGTTACTTGTGTTGCATCTATCGGTGCTTAACGACGTTCGCCATTGATTCAGAGACCTTGGGTTTTTTACATGAATAAGACTTAAAATTGAGTCTTGTATTCTAAATATCACTGAGCGGGTGACTAACGATTTGCATCTTGGGACTTCTTTATCCCTAACGTCCTTTAACTGAATTTCATGCCTTTTTTTGAAAAAATCACGGAACGGCCCCCTGCCTTGATTATAGAAGCAATTTGGTAAGTAAACAATCCTAAAAGAAAATGTATGGTGTATTTGGCATATTTTATTACAGATATTAGTACTCCAGACAATCTTTCTTTCAGTGAGGTGAGTGCAAAATCATTGAGTGTGACAATCGTGAAAAATTTTGGCTATTTCGCAATCAAAGACAGAAATGCTTGTTGCGAAAGTTAAGCATATTTAGCCATTTTTTGAGGGCCCCCCCAATTTTTTCAAAAATTGGAGATTTTTATACGGTTGCAAATGGTAACTGCTAGTAAAACTATAATACCTGGGAATGTTACAGCTTCGAAAATGTCTATTCGCAAACGAAGGAATTTTGTAGTAGAATAATTATATCGAGATCCCCTTTACCATAATTCATCGACTGCTGAAACGGCCTTCAGATATGAAATAGCCGGGAAATAGCCCCATGTAGCTCATCCTACGCTCATCCCTTATTATTGTTTCATTGTTTCAGCAGTGAAGCTAGAGGTCACTGTCTTGAGGTGGCATCTATATTTCATCATGGCGGACATTTTCCAGCTTTGCAGTGTAATACAATCTCGGAGCGACCCCTGGGGGACCCCCTGACTTGGTTCGGCGGACATGCTCCTATATTCTAACACGAAAAATATCGCTACCTCATCTTTTTTGGCAGTGATCGTCAGATTTTCCTCTAGGGACGTTAGGGATATGAAACGTTCCCATCTATCAACTAGTCATTACCGATAACTAATTTCACGAACCCAGAATTAAACACTGCAGCGCATCATTTTTTTTAAATTATTTTCCAATTTAGAAGCAATAATGAAAAGCAGTATCATTGCATTATCAGTTCAAGTGTTCCAAGGAGGTCAGTTAACCAGGCTTTTACCCAAAAAAAATCAGAGTGGAATTTTGATATTAAGGGGTTCCACTAGGGTAGTTCGAAGTGCTTCTTAGATCGCCTATTTAAAAAACGTTGAAGAGTATATAAAAACAATTAATCTCATATCCTATATAAGGAGAACTTCAATACTCAAAATCACATGTCTTTTTGTGTGTGAAATTTAAAAACAAAATCTATTTCTTGAGATCATACTTTTTGCAACCTAAATGAAAGGAGCTTTGCATACTGTGGAAAAATACGAAAATGCATCTGTTGGCCACCCCTATTCCACCTTACCTTCTGGGGTAAATATTAACACTCATACCTACCAAAATTAGTTGAAATTAGCTTCTTTAAGTTTTTTTTACAGATAAACCTTTTAGTGCTACTAATTCGACTGAAAAGGCCAGATGTCGAGACATAAAATGTCAAAGAGATGAAAAACAACACAAACAAACGAGCAATTAAAGACAAATAATACAATAACAATACAAATATGCAATAAAAGCAATGCTTGAAGGACACAGTATGCAGTAATGTATCTCTTATTAAAGCATTACCAAAACAAACACCTATTCCTCACTGTAAGGCATTTGTAAGTATTATTTACCGTTATTACACTTAATAAATATTCATGATCAATCAAAAATGCAACGAAGCACATATTTCTACTCTGTATTTCAAGACAGAAATTTACTAAAATATACTAATTTTGTAAAATGTGATATTAAAAAAATCTATTTCACTTAATATATATTCATACACGTACCATGGACATGGAAAATGGAACGAAACACATGTTTCTAACTCGGTATTTCTTATCACATTTTGCCTATAAGTAGTAATTTTGCAAAATGTAATATAGAAAAGTGTATAACACGGAAACTTAAACATCATGATAGAGCATATTAGAAATGTGCCATTTATTAGATGTTTACATAATTCTTTAATGATATAACTTGTCAAATGATGCTTAAGATATTGTTCTCCAAAATAATGACCTTTATACGTGAGTTTTCCTTCCATGTAGCACCATTTAAAGCAACTCTGATATACATAGACATTATTATTTGACTTCTACAGAGATATAAAAAAAAACTTTTGTCTCAGAAGAAATGTGAAAAAGCAAATGCGAAATGCGATTTTTTTTGGGGAAAAATGCTAATGCAAAATGTGGGATTTAAAAAAAATATTGCATTTTTGACCCATTTTTTTCATTTTGTGGGTTTTTTACATTAATTTTCCAAGTGAATAAAACCCTAAAAAATACTGCGGTAAAAAAAACCAAATTTTTAAACAAAATGCGCGCGGTCTTCTGAGACAAACTTTTTTTCTTGGCCTAATCTGTGACATAATCTTTTTTCAAGTGTGAACTCTCGGTAGAAAAATGTTAATGTTATTCTAAAACTCATGCCTGTTCTTCGAGGAATACTTTCTGAATTAGTTACATATGAAAAATTATTTTCTATCAGGAATTTATACTAATTAGCAACATCCAACTCGCTACAACGTATCTTTGTTCCATATTTTAAGTAGAGATGTTTCTTGGGATAATCTCTTTGGCCGGGATCTTATGCCATGTATGTAATCCACTAGTAGACTATCTGCGACCCCCACAAACAGATATTTCCCTGGTTGAAAGACTACCTTCCCCAGATATTTCCCTGGTTGAAACACTAACTTCCCCAGATATTTCCCTGGTTGAAACACTAGCTTCCCCAGAAATTTCCCTGGTTGAAACACTAACTTCCCCAGATATTTCCCTGGTTAAAACCCTAACTTCCGCAGATATTTCCCAGGTTGAAACAATATATTTCCCTGGTTAAAGCCCTAAGTTCCGCAGATATTTCCCAGGTTGAAACACTGTATTTCCCTGGTTAAAACACTAACTTCCGCAGATATTTCCCAGGTTGAAACACTATATTTCTCTGGTTGAAACGATAACGTCCCCAGATATTTCCCTGGTTGAAACACTATATTTCTCTGGTTGAAACACTAACGTCCCCAGATATTTCTTTGGTTGAAACACTAACTTCCGCAGATATTTCCCTGGTTAAAACCCTAACTTCCGCAGATATTTCCCAGGTTGAAACACTATATTTCTCTGGTTGAAACGATAACGTCCCCAGATATTTCCCTGGTTGAAACACTAACTTCCCCAGATATTTCCCTGGTTAAAGCACTAACTTCCCCAGATATTTCTTTGGTTGAAACACTAATTGGGCTACTGATACTTGTTTACGGGTGCAAAGTATAGCTTCGAAAATACGGTCTTTTGAGGGGCTTTTAGAATGTTTGGTGGCGGATGACACCCCTTGTTCAATGAGGAGAAGAGCCTCCCCGAGAGAGAGAGAGAGAGAGAGGTGAGAAAGAGAGAGAAGAGAAGAGACACGGCAGAGAGAGAAAATGGAACGGAAAAAGCAATGGGGTTATGAGCGAGAGAGTGAAAGGCAGGAGAGTGTGAGAGAGAGAGGGAGAGAGACAGGGGGGGGTGGGACCGGACGCATAAGGTGGCTTTTTGTTCGATTGTACGAATATAAAACAAATTCACGAGAGGCAATTCGCATTTCAAGGTCATCAGTGCTATGCGAAACATACAAAGACACAGACTCTTGCTGCCTTTTGTTTGGAAGTTCCTCACGACTCTGACGCAATTATGTATGTATAGATCATAATGGCGTTTACTAAGCCCTTTCGATGCTAAGAAAACAGTAATATATCCAATACTGCCACCAAATGGAAATGAAGTCGCTATTTGAATACATGTTTGTATGTTTGTTTATTGAGTTCTTTGAGTTTGTTTTTGCTCTCAATTTTCACTAATTTCGTCAGTAAAAGACATTTAAGGAAATCAAGACTTTATTTTCAAGGTCGTCCCTTCTAAGAAAAACAAATTTCCCGTCTCCCGTGTTAACGAGCGGATGTCAATCGGCTTGGAGATGCTTCTCCATGCCCGAGATGAGTTCGCCGCATACAATTACCTCCAAGCGACTTAATTGAAAAACACGACAAAATGTAATTTCTGTATAGAACGATGTCAAGTCACATGGTGCATGCCCCAATTGCCATCGAATTTATTCAATTTCCTCTTACATTTCAGAAAGTAGCAAAAAAACGACCGTGCCACTACGGCGTCTACACGATGGATCGTATTAATTATTAGGTACAGAAATTAGTTAATTGTTGTTATATTCAGGGTGTATGAACTTTCCCCCCGAAGTTCTAGTTACTATATATAATGGATGGTTACTGGCTAAACGATAAACAGTAAAAATTAGCAATTAGTTCTTTTTGTAATTTTCAAAGTATGAATTGTGGCTCCAATGTTTCTGAAGAATGTTAATTTGAAAAAGCAACTTGTAAAAACAGTAATTGGACACTGAAAATAGCCAAATGATTTGTAATTTCATTTTCTTAGTTCGAATAGTGTAATTTCTCAATACTTCAAAAGTATATGTATTGTTAATAAACAGAAACCAGATCTGACGCTGTCCAAATCGCATTTTGTCTTATATTTGTGTCTCAAATAAGACAAAGATACGAATAAAACGATGATTTAAGGCACAGAGAACGTTACAATGGGAATTGTTTGTAATATCTTCTTTTAAAGACTTTTAAGAGACACGTTCTTGGAAAAGAAGCAATTTTAAATGTCATTCTTGCAATACTCATTGCCTTTACGAAACGAATTTAAAACAAGTGATTCAACCAAAACAAAATGTTAAGAAAGTATTATAAGCAGACAAATGAACAATCAACACAATACGGAAGAACAAAGTTTACAGAGTCAACCTCATCTGCCATTTGACAGTTGTCTTCAATCCTCCTCCCGTTGCTATAAATATATTTACTCTGTCAAAAGCTACAAACTCTATGTTGTCTAAATATACGGTGCGTGTCAATAAAAGCTCAGGATTAGAAACAAAAATATTGAAATTATAAACCCCAGTTAAACATCATACAGACTGCGCCCCCCCCCCCCAAGTGTACAAACTAAAAATTATGAGAAATAAAAACTGTGCATTTATGTGAGATATTTTGAATTGTTAGACCAGTTCCTAAGCTACATAAATCCTCGTTTTTATTTCACCCAATTTGATGGACCCTAACTAGAGATATTGTTAATTGAACACAAAGGATAAAATACCACTTGGGCCAGTTTCACTTGAAGGTTTAAGAAACTAAAGGTAAACTATAAGGCGTGTAGCATCATTGTGGGATTAACCCGTTTTCAAACAAAAGAATATTGTACAGATCAGAGTGAATGTATTATCATGCATTGAACTAATCAATATATCATTTTTCAAACAGTGAAAGCACCAGAGATTGTGTTGTGGGGGAACAGGGGATTCACTCTCAGGGGACGATAATCATGAAATTCATGTAAATTTTGGATATTGTACTGCTGAAAATAATGGAACAGCCACAAGTCTCTGTTGGGGAACAAAAGTGCGGACAACGCTCTAATGTGGAGGTCCAATTTACCATTCCCCTATTCCCCACTGCCTCCTAGATGCCAGGGAGGAATATAGTGAAGACACCGGTGTTGAACAAAGAACAATAACGAAAAGGATAGTTGTGTTCAAAGGCCTCAGTTTACTTTCAACAAGGGTGTTTTTACGGTTCTACCTTCTGCTGAAACCTGGAGTAAGGCTGAGACAACAAGACTGTTTGGAATTGAATTTCCCAATGCTACATGTATTATATTGGCAACACTGTTTAGAATTGAATTTCCCAATGCTACATGTATTCTATTGGCAATAGTGACATCATGAAGTCATAAATTATGTTATATCACAAGAAAAGAAGCAGCACTTTATACCTTTTTTATTTTCAATAAAGAATGTTTTCAAGTTGATTTTCAATGACAATTTTCTGTTGATATCAGGATAGCCGAAACTGGACTTGGTTTTCAAGTTTCTCAATTGGCCGTAACTCCCGAACCAGACCCCAAATCAAACCAACTAAAATCTCATGAAAGCTGGAACATTCCTAGAAAAGAATCAGTTAACGTTCCGTTGAGATGAACTTTGGTTGTATAATTTTTATTTTGACAGTCTTTAATGTTGTAATGTTAACCGTCATATCAAGTGCATTTCCTATTTTTCACGATGCGTTTACTCATTTAGGCACTCCTCTTCAGAGATACATTAAGAGAGGGCTTATGAATTCTATGCTGGTCCGATTTGTGAAATCACAAGGCTTACTGTATTTGCGCCCCGAAACGAAACAAAACAGGCTCAGTTCACCCAATGGATTACACGCTTTAGGGTCATGTGTCTTATGGTGGGACACATTTGGGATACAAACCCCAATTTTTGTGATCTACCCTCCCTTTCACTTATTTACTATGTAGTTTCAACACTATACATCTGACACCCATAAAACTATATATTTTGGAAAGCTAATGGTTCAAGGAATCGATCTATACTAGTTTCGTGATGGTATACAGGGTGGTCAACTCTAAAATAGATGGGTGTGAATATGAAAACATCAAATTTTGTTCATCACATTATACATTATTGTATTTTCTCCTGTGGTAAAGAATCTTAAAACCAAGTACATATTATTACAGGGTACACCATAAGCTTCGATAAAATATATAATTATAATATGTTTTGATGAGCTCCGATGGAAATACAGGGTGCACACAAATAAGTATACAAACTTTTTAAAATTTAAGGCCATGTAATCAACTGTGAATATTTAATGAAAATGTGAAAAAGGTAGCTACTCTATTGTCTTGGGACAACTGGTATGCCATATAAATGGTAACCAGAGTCGTTTAAAAAAAGTATAGGGTGTAGTGTGTGTAAAATACTACATGTCAAAGGTGCTATCAATGCGTACCACTTTAAGTTTCACATGTCTGTAGTTGGACTTTCTTGAGTAAGCCCAAATCAATTATAATGTCAACTTCAAGTGTTACAGCTTTGTTTACTTTTAGTTTTGGAATCATACAGGGTGTCTAAATTGAGATTGAATACAGATAATATAGTCATGTTAACATGTGACAGCACAATTAACATATATGAACAGGACAGTGAGGATACTCTGTGAGATAAGAGCTGATAAGTACTTCAGCAGTATAACTATAATGGTCTCATGATCACACCATAAACTGGGGCAATGTAACAATGTTATATAGATCAAAATTGTGAGTGCCGTGTAGTTCCCAATAGTGTTAATTAACTCAATTTATTAATTACCATTTTGTGTAGTCCTTTGTAGAAGGTAACCGCTGTAGGTGGACTATGAGCCCGGCGGACCATATCTCCTGCTACACCTGACACTCCCGGAAAGAGTAAACACTTGCTCATCTTGTACACAAGCATGACAAGCTTACACTCTACTGTATTGATCGGTTTAACCACTTGTTTCAGAGGTTTTTAGTAGATGCGGTATTTCGTACATTCAGGAAAAATCCACCGCGAGAACTCATTATTAAAAAAACATGTATATCCCACACCTCCCAAAAATATTTCAGTGAAATACGAAGAGATGTACATTATAATATGATTATTTTAATTTCGTACATAATACGTCTGGTCATGCGATAGGTGTATAAATAAGGCCTGAAGCACTACTAACCCTAGACAAGCATAGGTTGTGTATTCAATTCCAATCGTATTGATGTTTCGAGCGACGCAAATTTACTTAGCAAGAACTTTCCAATTAAATACAGCGTACTTGACATTTACAATGTTTAACACACGTGTTGATTTGATGACAAGTCTGTTATAACCATAACCATCATCAGTATGCATTCCTAAAAAGTGTTTTATGCCTTAATTTAGTGCAACACTGCCAAACACCTATAACAAATATACTCACACGTAATAAACTTTAACAATTTTGTGAAACCTATCCGCGACATTTACTTACGTTGTTTTACATTATCACTCCGGCCCATTCTCTTGTCTGGATAAAATTGTTGTCACTCATGGAATGCAACAAAGTAGTACCTATCTTTTCATGTTTTGTTTTATAGGAGAAACATTCTGTGCGTGTTTCATTTAAAAGTATATAGTATACAAATATATACTGACATGAAAGACTCTTGTTAAAACTATGGACGCGAGGTGACTGCAATGCGCCCCTCGGCAAAATAGCACTATTGCAGTCACCGAGGGACCATAGTTTGAACAGGAGGCTCGAATAAAGGTAGTATTTTGTTTTATATACGTCATTCATATATTCATTGTTCATTGATTCATATATTCATTGTTCATTGATTGGTTAAAAGATTTTATTAAAGAATGAGGTAAAATTGAGATTTAGCCTATAGCCTAGCCTAGCCTACCAACATGACCCATGCCGGTGTAAAGAAACCGAGTGTCCCCCGTGAGCGAGTGTCCTAGCTACTATAGCAACGCGTACGGAATAAACCGTTACCTTGTAGACGAGGACATTTGGGTACAGTGCTGAAACAAATCGTCATGAGTCTTCCAAACAGGCCAATCAACCATTTTGGCGAAATTGAGTTTTTTGCATATTATGATACTATATCACAAGCTCTTTTCATATACCAATTATTAAACAAAAATAACATTCCAATTTGTAGATATAATAGATTTTCACGTTTGGAAATCATACCCAAACGCCAAATGAAAGTCTTCCAAACAGACCAATCTGTATTCGTCTGTTTGCTGTACCTGAAAACCACCGTGCGACAGCTTATAAAGTGATCTATCGATCAATGAGATATTGCGAGAGTCATCTCCTCTCTCGATCAACACTGGGTAGCCTATAGAAGTCTGGTCGAAGTTTATAATTAGTACAATGTGTGTAAGTTGTTGTTATATGGCCTCCATTTTTCGATTAAACTTTTAAAAATATTATTTTCTCAATTTTATTTGAGAAAGATTTCCCTCACCTACAAGTAATTTTTGTACTACAAAAGAGAGAGGGGGGAATACCCTAGTTGTTTTTTGCTAAGTGCACCTGTTTAGATTGCACAATAGGGAAGTGGGGGATTCCCCAAGAACTAAAATTAGTAACTGACTCAGCTTGTTTATGCTTTAAAAGATCAAAACATGCAAGATCTGGGAATTCCCCCACAAATTTCTATATATGAAGTGATGTAATTTAGATTGTGAAATCTGAATTGACTGGTGTCAAGGTCATTTTTATGGATAAGAATGATGTAATGTCTATTTTTAGACTGGGATTTTTGTGAATTCCGTAATATAAAGGAGATTTGAGCTAAGTCCTCAAGTCTCGCCGTCAGCAGTTGCAATCCGCTATACAGTATGGATAGCTAGTTTTATCTACACTATGGTAGATTTATGCTTCACACACAGTGCCAGGATTTATTATATTTCAAATTCCATGTTGAGCAGAAGTGCTTGTTATTATTCTACTGTCGTCTTTGAAGCCGAAAGTGCTGGGAATCAAAATAGGATCCAATTGTGGGACATATAGAAACGTGGTGATTAGCTTGACTGTGATTTAGATCGTCGAGGGACTTAATTATCCTTGTCGTCTTGACCTGCTGGACAAGATTACCTCAGACTGAGAAGATTCCCTTGTAATATAATACCTGGAGTTTTGTATGAACTGGTGCGCTGTCATTTTGGAGTCTTCGCTGTGAGGACATATCGTTGAACTGCAACGCTTTCAACACAGGACACTAGTAAACCATAAGTAATCTTAACTAATTGTGTATATGTAATTTTGTTTTGACTACCAATTCTTGAACCAAACAAAATAAAGATCTTAAACTGTGTTATTAATATATAATTTAGATCATTTGTGCACAAGAAAAGGCTCATTTATTTGTGTTTGAAAGGTATTTCTGACCTTAAACATCTACGAGACGTCATAACAGAATATCTGACACGATTTTGCCACACTAAAAATATAAATTTTTGCAGTATTTACTGACAACAATTCTGCCAAATAATTACTGTGAAAATTACAGTATATTTTAAAAATTGATTCAATCAAAACACTGAAAAAATATATATTTGGCGAGTTATTACAGAGATTGTGAATGTGTTGAAAATAAAAAGCACTGACGAACACACTAACTTAGTAGGCCTATCCACAAATGTCAACCAAAATTTTACGTTGCATATATTAGTCTATAAATTGTTTAATCTTGATAGTATGGCCTTCAGCTCAAAACCCTATCTGTAATGTTTCGCGCCGATATTTCAACCCATTTTGAAATAAGAGCTAAAAACATTATCTTGTAATCCATAGAGTACTATGTAAAACTAATATTGGTCGACCAAAATGGGGCATATTTTCGCTCATAACATCCAAACCAAACATCCTTTAGCCCTAATATTTCACAGGGTGAATGAGAAAAATAGTAGCTTTCTTCTGATAACCAAAATTTTGACCACTACGGGTAAAATCTGGGAGTCCCTGGAGACGAGGCTATTAGCGATCGGGAAATGGACCTTTAATAGCTTTTAATTTTGGTAAAACATAATGCATTAAACGGTAAAATATAAAGTGAATTCGGATGGACACTATAAAAGCTGTAGTTTATGGGATTTTGTTGGCAGAATTGCTGCCAGTGTTTTCCTGTATGATTTACAGTATTTTTCCTGTAAAAAACCGTTATAATTGAAAATCCATAGTAGTGCATAATAATGTTGATATAATTCAAAGTTCAAATAGGAGCCTCTCTTATAAATTTAGTCGTAATAGGTCTGGAAAATTTGGACAATAAAGTATTTATACATACATGTATTACGTTACGGTAATTTTTTAAAAAAATAGTAACAATTACTCAGTTTACACCTGTTGCTGGAAATAAATTGATTGTTGAAGCTGTAATTAATATATTTTAGTAATTCAAAGTTATAACAACAACAAGACAATTTGTAACACCAGAAAGGTCACAAACAAGAACTAATGTAGTAACTTATTTTCACTTCAATTTTTTATAGAAAGTTCAAAACTTCTTGTTGAAACCCTTTCACGTTTTGGTATGATATTAGTTCATTTTAATTTGCAATATATTAATTTGAAAGGAAAGTAATGCATAATAAATTTAATGTTCTTATATAGTCCCTGTATATTTCATAGTATTGTGGTTAGGTATTTGTGTTCATATCAGAGGGTCTCATTCTCAGTTAGATAGGCTTACATGTATGAAAGTTACTTACATGATTAATTTACAGCCAAATTAAGATCAAGAATGATATGTAAAGCATACTACCTCAAAATCGTTTTCGTTTTTTCTCTTTTCTTTGCTCTATTTCCCCACATATATACCTACGATATTATTTTGAGTTTCAGCAACTTAGTTGATTTATAATTAAACTAACTTGATAATTTCTCTGTGTACTTAGTAAATAAGCGCAATAAAGTAATGTGATTTTGAGTACACTCTGCAAAACATAGGGTGTTAAAATTAACACCACCGGTGTTCTAGGAGGACCACAGGGTGTCAAATTCCACACCTTTGGTGTTATTTTAACACTATTTGGTGTTAAAATAACACAATGGGGTGTTAAAATTACACCAAATGTGTTGAATTTTGACACCCTCTTGGTGTGATCCTCCTAGATTACCGGCGGCGTTAAATTTAACACCCTAGTTTTTGCAGTGCATGTAGAAAAATTATTATTCACATTATCAGCCATCTTAATTGAAATGCATGATTAATGGTATACATTAAAGATTACTCATTGAAATTACTCAATATAATTGAATGCAACCTGATTACACTTCAATTTATTGAGTAGATAGAGGAAATTATTTCCTTTCAATTCCAATAACGAAAGATGTTTAATATGAGAAAATTATCATTCTGCATTTTCAACAAATACCACTTTGATAATCAGAAATTTTGGCAATTTGAATTGAAATGAAATTAAACGTCGGAAGTTTTTGAAATACAAGTTAACCATTGAACACCGCAGTAGAAATGCCGGCAAAACTGCCATCTTAACAAAAAAAAATGGCTTGTTTTTTAGTCATAGAAAGTTTTCAACTATACTGTACGAGTGTTGTACTCCAAAGGTGAAACATATACGCAATGGTCTGTTTGATGACAAAAATAAAATAATCTCCATGGGAATGTCATTTCATTTCAAATTGTACCAATAGACACTCCGAAGTCGTTTGTTTTTAAGATTTTTAGAAACATCATTTGACTCTAATTGCCAATACTCTTCCTATAGTTTTCGTTATTGAGAATTAAAATGATTTTTAATTGCGTCATGAGTAGTGTGCTAAAATTGGAAGCCGTAAATAGTTTTTTGAGAGCCTTAAATAGACCTTTTGAGAGTCGTAAATAGTCTTTTTTCTGCAGAATGGTATGTTTATATTTGATCATGTGGTGCACTTTTTAACCAATCAATGAACAAGAATATATGAATGACGTATATAATAAATCCATACCCTCGTGTACCTGAGCCATTGTTTTGTAACTCCCCAAACAGGGGCGGTGGCGGAGAAGGGGTTAACATCCGCTTGGATTTTCCTTATTAAACAAATATATATATCGGGTATATGATACGACATGATAGCTTAAAGTGGTTTCTTTGTATTGGTATCAAAATATGTAAACACATTCGCAATGTGACGTCAATGTGATGTCACAAGTTAAGGAAATGATGAAAAACCTTGTACATATTTTTTTATATTTTGCTGGCTCGTGAACATATTACGGCGTTAAAACTGTATATATACAAGAACTATTGCTTATTATGTGTCTATGAATTTGAGAGCTTTCAGACATTCCGACTTCCGCTAGTACTCCTTTTGGAATCAGTGGAAAGAGGAGGACCACAGCTATTCACTGGTACTAAAAGCATAAGTATCTGGGCTGGGTAATCAGGTAATGGACATCCTCAGTTTTAGGTAGTTACTTCCTTCCCGAGGAGCGGCGGTTGCCACCCCTCTATCCATCACTTCAAGATCGACCGTACCTATACCCTGGTTGTTGCTTGTATATGCATGAAGCACAGTGCAAGATGCTAATTGACAATTGCTTTATTACTTTTTTAAATGGATTACGTTGAACATACATTCTAATACATTTGACCAAATACAAATTGCCTCTTTTATTTTTATGGAACAATTTTAAGCATTGGCAACACAATTTTTAGAACTGATATAGATAGGGGTGCAAGAGCTAATATCCCTATCAAAATCAGAAAAATATATTGAAGGAATCTTGATATATAGGCTTATGTCATTATTTGTATGTTATAGCGCCCTCTATATGCCATTATGGCCATTCTCCATAGAGACAGGTGTAATGTTACTAGTACCAACTACTGATCGGGGGTGTAAAAATGATACCAGAATATTTTTAACAGTTTCAAAACATTAGACACAACAAATTTCATTGTTATTAACACGTCCTCCACATAGCCTCCATGACGGTCAACGTACAGCTGAGCTCTGTGTCTCATTTCTGAAAGAGCGCGGATAACTCTCTGTCTGTATTGTCTGAAATATATACTTTGTGAATTATCCTTTCCTGGAAGTCATCAAGATCAAGAGGCTTGTAGCAGAACCCCTGGGATAGTTTATACTAGGAAATCGAGTACAATTGCAATCAATCCCAAGATATCCTGATCTGACCTCTTTGATTTTTCTTCTGCCAAGAATCCTGAATTGACCAAAACCCCAATGCAGTGGTACACAGTTCTTAATTGTGTGTGTACAACACATACGTTGTTTACACTGTTCAGCTGTTACTGATACTAGTCCTGGAGTGTAAGAGTCTCATACTTCCATGACCATGGTCAATGATAGTGACATCCCCTGCTTGCACTATATTGGGTCTGAAATAAGACTTGCCTCACCAAGCTTTGTATGGTAGCTATGTAACAGTTTTTTTCTGATTGGTTGGGTCAGATTGCAAAGTATTTGCTGGATAAATTCCACTGTGCAATGACTTCTATAGCCAATTTATATCTAAAATAATACTTCCAATGTTATAATACTATACAATTGTGGTAAACAATTACATTGTTTGTATGCATATTTTAGCACTGATAGCATAGAATTCATTATGCAGACTAATATCATGTGTGGTAAACAAGCACAACTTTTGTACAGCAATGTATGACAGATATTACTACACAATAGTGATTCGGTCTTTGAATTGGGCAAGAAGTTCAATTTAAAAGGGCAATCATGATAAACTCAGTTTAGTTTGGAGTTCCATGCAATGTGTTTTCTACTTATAAATACCACCATATGTACCACAAAAAGTAACACGCAATATTTTGTTTCACATTAAAGGTTGATCAATAATGATTAATGCCTGGCATTATTACAATAGTAATTCCTGCATTAAAAATAAAGCTGTTGCTATGTAATTGTGACAAATATCTGCATGTTTTGACATTAAATTAATTTATAAATACAGCTTTAAGACTAAAAATTCAAAAAAATTCATTTGTCGTTCATTTCAAAAATTGCGCGCTTCAAATGCAGAGGATGTCCAGGGCCTCGCAGAATTGTTTTTTTTGGAGGGGGGGGGGTGCGGGACTTCAAAAAAGTGGACCTTTTTTTGTTAAAAGTGGCTTTTTTTGTTAAAAGAGGGAAACCTAACCCCTAAAATGGTATTTTGGACTTTTTGAACATCTAATACCAAAAAGTGGACCTTCTTGCCAAAATGTCTCAAATTGTGGACCTTTTTATCAAAATTTTCAGCAAAAAGTGGACCTTTTGCCCTTTTTGAGGAATTTGGGGGGTGCGCCCCCCCCCATGCGTACGGGCCTGGGATTGTCCTTTTTAAGGACTGTCTTGTTATTGTGAGGCTATCTGAACTACTCCTCCAGTGAATCGGGATTCCTTAAAGGATAATTCGCGAAGTGATGGTCTCAATAGGGCAGGCAGAGATGGTTGGCCGTGCTGATTCACACATTAGACAAAAAGCCTAGCTGGGTACTCACGGGGATAGAAGTAATGTGGAAAAATTCCAACATGTCTCAAAAGTGCTTAAAATGTTGCTATCTTTCTTTTCCAGCCCTCTGAGATCAGTGGCGCTGGTTACACACGTTCTCCTTAAAGGCTGACTCAATATTTTCTTAGGAGGGCACCCTCACTTTTCAAACAATCGCGCTTTTTGCTGTAAGCTAGCTCAAATCGAAGTCTTCATATAGAAAATCACAACTTTGTTATAAATCCAGATCCGGAATTTTTATACACAGTACCCTATGGCACTGTTATACTACACATAATATTACTGCATGAAAACGAAAAATCCGGTAGTCTCAACTTTTGGCATTGGGCATTTTAGGTGACTATTTTAGGTCTAGTTGACTATTTAATTAATACACGAAAAGGTTATATTTAAAATCTCTGAGTAGCCTTTAATTTGCTCACGGGCACTCGTGCATGGAACGTTGGAACGTATAAATGGTACAAAAATGGTACAAAAAGGATGGAAAGCTTATATTCTTAAAGTCCCGTCAAACAGGGGGTGTTGGGGGCACAAAGCGACATTCATTTTCCCCGGTTAACTTACCCCCTTCCCTTCGCAAGGATGTCAAGGATGACAAGTCGCAAATTCACTCGAGATTTGGACATAAGCAGTCAATGTTGCCTGCAAAAACCGTAAATAAAAATGTTGGTGCAGACTCTTTTGCCAAGGGTACTACCATGTGTAAAGTGTATTTAGAAGAATCCCATTGAGACTGTGCTCATAGTCCAGACCTTCTTAGAACCGCGTACAATTCATCCGCAAGAGATTCTGAGACTGATTTTGAGTTGTTGGACCATTACCTTAAGAATCACACAGGTGCCTTTTTCGAAACCGGATGCGAATGCCGAAAATCCAAGATGGCCACCGGTAGCCATTTTAAAAATATAAATTTTAATTTGGATACCTAAAAGTATGGTAATACTAGTTTTTGAGGGGTTTTTTTTTGGGGTGCTGGGAAGTCATTCTGACATCGTGTTTTTTCTCATTAGAAGTCCATGTTGTTACATGGTAGGATTTGGAATTCCAAGATTCCCGGCTGTCATATGTAAAGTACACCTTTTGAAGACTTACGCTAGAATTATGTGTAATACTCGTTGTGATGGTTGTAGGTGGAGGAAATACATATTTGAGACCATTTTTATGAGTAGAGAACAAAAGTTAGGGTCAAGGAAATCAATGAGACCATTGACAAAATGCTAGACCTTTAGTGTTGGCTACAATCTTGAATTTCAAAATGGCCGCCCACATTAACTACTTTTGCCTATATTTTGTCCTGAGTCGTAGAAGGCAAATTCTCCGGGGTTTGACTACCACCCATGTTTTTAGGGTCAAGGGAATTCAATGACACCATTGATAACAATGATGGACCATACAGGTGCGGCAGCAATCTTGAATTTCAAAATGGCAACCAAAGAAATGATTATATTACATTACATCGCCTTTGGTAGAGGTAGAAGCATGATTTTGTTGTCTATACCCATGTTTACAAGGTCACTGAATCCAAAAAGATCAAAGGGTAACGTTTGTGGGTTCTTTGTTTGTGGCAAGCCATTGGGTTATTTGGTGGAACTTAATTCCCTCCATTGGAGATAGGCGCACCACATGTATAGAAATATAGTGTCAGGAATTGAACAAAAGCCATCATTTGGTTACATGTGATGTTGAGTTGGTGGATTGGACATATTAGAAGAGACCATGTAATGGCCAAAAAACACAGTAGTGACAAAATGTTGGTAGTGACAGAGTTGGCAGGGTCATTTGGTAATGACATAGTTGTTGGTGACACTCGTATTTACCAATGTTTCTTGAAAGGCATTTATGACGTAAGTTAACAATATCGATAGTGCACACTTATTTAGACCGTATGTACACTAGATCTGGCGTAAGTTGAGATTTTAAGTGACACATGGTCTGTGGCTGATGGGCATAAAAGGTCATAATTGAAAGTGACATAGTTGAGGGTATCATAATTGGCTGTGATATTGCTGATGTCATAATTGATAGTGGACATAGCCGATGATGTCAGCGTTGGCAGTGTCATATTGGAAGAGTAACATAGCTGACGGTGTCATAATTGCGGTGTCATATTAAATAAAAAAAAATTTTTAATGCAGTGACCTAACTGAAAGTAACATAGCTGATGGTGTAATAATTCGCAGTGTCATAATTGGAATGTTATTTTTGTTTGGTGAACTAGTTGGATCATGCATCATCAGTGTCATCGCTGTCTTCGTTTCTCTGTGTGAAAACGGCGGAGAGTCATGATCATCTGAATCGTTCGTCAACCGAATCACTTGTATCAAGTCTCTTACTTCATATGCAGAGCTTCGGGAAGAATCGGACAATTTCAAACCAGTGGTTCTAAATGCCCAGATTTTAGTGTCTATCTATGTCCATCAGTTGGAGATGAAAAGTCTACAACTACAAACGTGAGGGATGAGGAGACCTAATAGCAACCTGACGGCAACTTACGGCAGATATTGTTGTCGTAATGCTGCAGACAATGGTGGGAAGCGTTGGCAAGGTGAAACATTGCCCAGTCGAGGTGCAATATTACCGTCATCACAACAGTTCTCACCTGATGAGGGGTACCTTTGAGGCTGTCCAAACACTCTCTTAATATTGGCGACTACGCCAGACCGGCGATATATTGTTTCATTCTCTACACTTTTCATTCTCTTTCACCATCGACCATATGTTTGACACTGGAACAGGAAACAGAGAGGAATCAATCTACAGAAATGGTCTTACTCAGGAGTAGGTTGTTGGCTGTTGGCCCTGCATGCCTTCACACATAGTGATACAACTAGATGCCTTCAAGGTGACATGTGAAGGTGAAACCTTATCAAAAGGATGCAGAAGTTCCAACAATCTAGAACAGGACCTAGGAAGTGCATGGGAGGGCTTAGGAATGTTTAAGTTCGAAGAATTCCATGTGCAATCTATGTTCGACCGAGATTCAAGAGTGAGTGTTGACAGCCTTAGGTTCACTCTCATCATGGAGAAATGGTGTGATGACGGTATGTTGCACCTCGGCCTGTCGTGCAGCATGATAACACACATCCGTAGAGGAGAACTATCAGGGGCTATATGGGACTAGCAGATTATCCGTTGTAGACATTCCTCATCCCAACTGCTGGGACATGGATATTTCTTGGCCTTAGAATCATTATGGGTTGATGGCACGATTCTTTTCGAAGCTTTTGCAGATGAGAAGGAAGAGAGACGTGATACAAGTGATTCGGATGACGGTGATTCAGACGATCAGGACTCTCCACCTGTTTCACCAGAGAACGAGACAGCGATGACTCTGATGATTGCATGATCCAACTATGTCACAAACAAAAATAAAATTTCCAATTATAAATGACAATGACCAATTATGCACCATGCAGCTATGTCACTTCCAATTATGGACCTTGCCAAACGCTGGACACCATTTCAGCTATGTCACTGCCAAATTACGGGACACCATCAGCAATGGCACTGCCAATTATGACACATCAGCCCCACCATGTCACTAAAATCTCACTTACGCAAAAACAGTGTACATTACGGACTTGAATAAACGTGCCTATCGAATTGTCAGGGGGGGCGGATTACGTCTAGATGCGTTTCAAGGAAAACATTGCTAACTACATGTGTCACCACCAACCATTTCATTACCAATGACACTTGCCAACCTTTTCACTGCCATTTGTTCACTACAACCATGTCAATACTTGTTTGGCCAACATTGTCACTTCTAAATATGTTGTTTCAAATCCGCCCAAACTTCAAGTACCAAACCTAATGACTTTTGTTCAATTTTGACCAATATATTTCTATACTGGGGTGTCCTATCTACCAATGGATGGGAATTACGTCAACCAAAACAAGCAATGGCTGTCAACAAAAAGAAACCCAGTAAAGTTACCTTTGATCTTTTTTGAATCCTTGACCTTTGTTAAACATGGGTATAGACACCAGAATCAGGCTTCTACCTCTCTCAAAGGCGAATGTACTGTAATATAATCCATTTTTCTTGGGCGGCCATTTGAACTTCAAGCATGCATGCCGCAAGGAATGGCTTCAGCATTGTATCAATGGTGTCATTGATATCGTGACCTAAAACGGGTGTAGACACCAGAATTTCGTCTCTACGAATCTCAGGGACAAGATATATAGGCAACAAAAGTAGTTAATGGTGGCGGCCATTTTGAAATTCAAGATGGCTGCAACAAACTAAATGGTCTAGCATTGGTATCAATGGTCTCATGAATAAAAAATTAGGTCAAATAGGGATTTCATGCACCTCAAACCTCTCACACAAGGTAATACACATAATTCTAGGATCAATCTTTCAAAATGTGTATTAAACATTATGGACAGCCGGGGCCACTTGGAATTCCAATCCAGTTGTAACATGGACTCTAATGATAAAAACGATGTCAAGAAATGAATTCACAGCACCCCCAAAACCCCATAAAACGACGGTATTACACATACTTTTGGTATCCAAAGTAAACTTTATATTTTTAAAATGGCTACCGGCGGCCATTTGGATTTCGGAATTCGCAGCGGTTTCGAAAAAGCACCTGTGTGATTCTTAAAGGAAAATGGTCCAACCACCTCAAATCAAGTCTCAGAACCATCTCTTGCGGATGAATTGTAGGCGGGGTGTATAAGCAGGTCCTTGGACTCTAGAGCGTGAGATTCTATCCAAAAAGCTCATTGCATACTTGGACTTCTAAATGAAAGCGATTACCGCGTCATATGCAAGGTCCTACGAGTACAACAGCACTGCCATGGAATATGATTTTATGTTGCCCCTCTGATGCTCATATTTCAATATGTTTCACATCAATAAGAGCATGTAGAGAGCAGTTGGAATCTACTACGATAATATCGATCCATTCTCTTATGCCTGAATACCAAGGACAATCTGCTGTGATAAAGATGTTTGGATTGTAAAATGAGGTCATAAGTGTTTGTAGGTTGGTTTTGCAATTAGCTTTCAGTGTCCATTATCCATTTTATCAACCTTTGAAATGTAAGAAGAATTTGACACATGAGTGCTTACTTGAACAATAACATATCGTGCCAACAACAATTCATATCCCGTTACATATAAAACTATATTAAAAATAAACATGTGATGTTAGTGGAAACAAAAACTTATATAATTGTATGTTGTCTTGTCAAGGCAGAAATGAAAGCCTTTTGCCTCTATTCAATCATTATCGAATGGCTTATTTGGTTATTTTTTGCAAAGTTTAAACCTTTTTCCCAGCCAAAGAACCAGGCAATGGTTCTATTCTATTGTGTAATGTATGATGTATGATATTATTTCACATCTTTATTGAATAAGTGATTTCCATTAAAGCCCCAATGTAATAAGTTTTGAACCTTTCTTAACATGCTTAAACCTTGAACATTTTAACCCACCCCCCCCCCCCCCAAAATAATAATGAACGAAATGATTAAGGGTTAGGGACGAATTATTCAATACTCAATCTGGCGGGCGTTTTATGGTTCTGCCCGGTCGCGAGGTTCAATTATTAATTCATTGATGTTTGCGAATTACTTAATCGATATTAACAGTATTTAAAGATTCAGCGATTGAGGCGGGATAAATAAAAGCCTGGAACCGGGCAGAATCGGGAAAATGCCCGCGGTTGCGTGAGTATGATTTGGTCCCTAGGATTAAAAGGATGTTTTATGTGCAAAAATTTATTACTTCGTAAGTCAAACTTGAATGCTCTAATCGTTTGCGTGGATCCCCTCAAACCAGTTCTGAGCAGATTTTTTTCATACAAAATAATTGGACGTAGGATCCACCAAATGCTCATCAACAGCATCAATACGGTTATCTGGCCAGTATTCCCTTCGTTCTTCCTTGTGCGTGTAACAAAGGTTCCGTTTTAATTTGATTAATTTTAGGGGGTTCTGGTTTAACAAATCTCTGAAAGAACTAGAAAGTGAACCTTATAAGAAAAGAGGTCATTTTTCAAGACTGTAAAAAATACAAATCACAAGCTCATTTGTATTTGTTCTAATTTTTGTCAATAAAAGGGAAAAGAATAGTTTATGAGTTTTTCTTCTGTTAATAAAAAACATAGTGAAACAATTTTATTAGCTTGAGATATTATCAGCATATTGTTAGCACTGTTTAGGGATTGCAATAGGGCTGAAAAGAATTTTGTACATGATACAGTGAAATACAAGAAAACGACAAAGTTATTATATAATAAGATGCCGAGTGTTTTTACTTATTACTACCATTTCATCGGCGTTGATTTGAAGATAAACCCACTTGCCAATAAGCTAAGGAGAGTCAGGGAATCCATGTTTGCTCATCTCATTGTTCTCTCTGATGATAAACGCTGAGCACAACAGATCGACAACGCAAATGCGTTCTTTGACACTCTTGTCCAAACTTACCGTATACACCTATTTGTTATTGTAAGCTGTCCAAACAAAGTAGCACACATCCGATGATTCTTGTTCACGAACTTCTCCTTGGTTCATGTGTCATTATGTATCAGGAAATTTTCTGTCGGTAAGGTTATAAAAGTGCATTTTAAAATATTATGACAAATAACTCTGGTTTCAGATAGTAGGTCAGGCTCTTATCATTACGGTCGGTAATTACCTATCTAGGAATGAAGCGATGGAGGAATATTTGATTATTGTTTGTAACGTCTAAATGGCCATGAGTTATCAGAATAATTATGTTACAATGAAATTAAAAAAATGATGGTTTTGGTTACCAGTGTATAATTTCAAAGGAAGGATAAATTGGGAGTTTATTGTTCATCATAGTTTATGTATTTACAGCGCATAGACACGACAACATAAACTACAAAACGGGATTTCACTTTGTGAGGGCAATCGGCCTCTTTCTTTTATTTGCACCGGTTGTAGCAATAAGGGAAGCATATCTAAAACCGAAAGTCGCTCCATCAAAAACCCGCATTTGGAGCATATATGATTTTCTGGATTCTTAAATTATTGTTATTATAAGATGTCGGGAAAAGTTTTTAAAACGGTTTTGCATTTACTTTAGGAGTTAAAAATTGCATGATTGTTGTTTACACTAGGTTTTTTTACAATGTATTATAACAACAAGTAAATAATTGTAGCGTTGTTATATTGTTGCTTTTTGAAGGCAAGTAATTGGTGTATCTAAACACACACCTTACTTACAAAACAAATGAAGTTACGTTTTATAAAATTATACTGGCTTGTATTTGTTGAAAATTAGTTTCAAGACATGCAGAGAATAATAAGAGTTAAATAAATATATTAAAAAAAAAAAAAATATATTTCAAAATTCATGAGAATTATTCAATTTATAACAGATTCTGAATGACGAACTAGTTTCGTACATCCTGTCTCAAAATTTTGTCGGATACGGTGCACTAGTTTTGAAAACAAAGGCCCATTATGTATTCGTGTCAAAATTCCCCCTTTCCAAGTTTGCCTTAGCTCGTTAAAGCAGGTTCACCTGAAAACTTGATAAAATGTTTTCAGATACAAAAAATATCCTGGGACTAATCCGGCCTTGTTTTAAAAATAATTTTTTTTTTTTTTTTTTTTCAAAAAATTAGGGACAAATATTGTCGTTATTGTTTTATTCACGGTCTTTTTATCGTTTACAAGATTTCCTCTACTCATATTAGAATAGTAACTTAGTGGACCAAAACTAAAAGGGTTTTATCTCCGAGTGGGAGGAGGGTTGAGGGAGTTACGGTCAGAAAATGAAAGACTTCATTTGTGTTCTGGTTTGGGGTTTTAAAATAATATTACATTTACAAATAATAATGTACTAAGAAAAAATGGTCCGGTACCGTTTTAATGTATACGAATTCAAGCAAATTATACCCCTTAAGAATTGACTTGTATAAATACCGCATATCAGCGTGATTTCTAGCAAACTTAAGAAAAAACTGATGAAATAATAGAAAAATATAAGTTTGTTTTCATTTATTGTATAATGAGGCGTAGATCAAATCTTGATTCGGTATCGCAAAAATCATGTTTACAATAATTACATTAAAAATTCACATTTTACTCATAATATAGTTACCATGTTTAGGAACTAAACATATAAGCGAATTGCGTGAATAGCGTTAGTAATAAAAAATTTCATGAAATTTTGTCAAAGTATTGACATTGGTTTTTGGTTCCTTGAATCGTTCCTTTCTACAAATGGGTATTTATTAAAAACCTTATTGCAAAGGGTTGTGACTTGAAACATGCCAATCCCCTGTCAATCCATTATACTAACAAAGTTCCCTAAATTGTACTAAGTATTCCAACCTACCTGTATGTCAGTTGCTCAAGGATATCAATGAGACGCTGTGCTTCGCGTATGACAAGTAAATGACTGGACACTCATTTTGTCTCCTGCAGTCATGATATAACCAATCTTATATCCATGGGTGGATTAGAAATGCAAAAGAAGCAAAAAACACAATAGAAACTCCTCCTCCTTGTGAAAACATCACGTGATACGTCTGTGTACAGTGAGCACAACAGCAGGCATCGCAACATGTGATGGAAGACAGTGATGGTTTACAGGAAACCATCGATTTGACATGACACCAGTTCCACCGAAAAAGGGGACTTGATTTACCAGCGTATACATATTGGAACTGTTGGTTGATTGTTAACCAAAATTGATAACATTGAAAGTCGAATCTGGAATGCTTTGTTATGATGCAGTTCTTCGGGTGATCGCATGAGCACAGAAAAACACCAATTCACGAGAGTAATATTGCTGGCAGTTGTCGCAATATTTTCAGTGTATTGCTGCGTGGAGATTTGGTATCCCTGTGTAATTCAGTTTTGTACAGCGAACGTTTAGTAAAATGTAGTGTGACCTTTCCCTGCTCTTACAGGTACCCAGATACCAATTTGTCCGGCATTTTAAGTTAATTAGATTACCTTGTTATCAGACGTAGTCTGTTATATTGGAATTGGTATACTTTTGAAAATCCAAAAATGTGCGACAGAAGATAGTAAGTGTGCACATATTGGGGGTAGGTACTGCCTTTTGCATGTGCGAGAAAAAATGTGGACTTCTGTTAAGGTTTTGGATAGAGGAACGGGTTTGGAGCTATAAATTGGATATGATACCAGGGCCGAAAGGCTTGTTTTGTTTTTGTGAAGGAAAAAGGGTGGAATTTTGGACGATTTGTGAGGCAAGTAGTTTCAAGAAATGAAAGTAAACCAGAGACTTCTTAGTACTAAGACTGGCCAATGTGGCATATTACATGTTCCTAAAGGGGGATCATATTGAGAAAACATAATAATGAGTGTGCTCGGACGATTGAGAGATTGTGAATAAAATATAAACTATGGGCAATCTGAAGGCATTTGGGATGATTATAACATATCAGAACATTTAGGATGTATTGCGAAGATGAAGAAGAATAAGTTGTTGGTTTTTTTTAATTGGACCAGAATATTACCTTTTTTGCAAGATGGTTCAAACTTGCATTGTGGACTGAATGTGAAGAATCAATAAAACAAATCCAAATACCCCATAATACATTGTGTCAATTATCCAAAACTAATGCTGGTAAAATAGTGTAACATCACAATTTTACATGCAGTATGAGGTCTCATCTCTTGTGTTATGGGATATGGTGCAGTGAAATGAACTAAGTTAAATAGTCTAATCTCATAAAGATTACCACTAATTTGTGGTGTCTTAATGATTTGCAGAACAATCAAGTACATGAAATCCATATCCCATAGAACATTGTGTGAAATATCCCATATACACAGGCATATAGCAGAATAAAATATGTGATCATCAAGGTCCCATATTGTGTGTTGGGATATGGGGCACAATGCTTATAATCATGTTTGTCCTTGGCCACTTAATGATCTGCTCCATGTGGGGCTTCCCTGCTAAGCATGGGCCTATACTATTTATTGTCATAATTGCAATGTTTATTTCTTGCTAACTAATATATCAAATTAAAATAATTTTGCTATGCTGTGGACCAGAGTAGTCTATAATCCAAAACATGTTGTAATGAATGAAAAAAATCAGTCCAATTTGATTATCTTAAACATGACATGTTGTCAATATAGTTTTTAGTATAGGAATATATGTACATGTAGATTGGAAATTTGGGCTGTAAAGAATCAGAGAAAGTGAGAGGGGAGAGGCAATCACTTGTTGGGTACGGATTTGGGTGGCCGACTTCCAACTTCTTAGAGCTTGGGAACCGATTTGTCTTTAATAGGGCCCTTAGAATAGAAAAAAAATGGAGGAAACTAGGAGGCTTTTGAACTAAAATTTGGCTCAATTCAGCTGAAGAAAACAGGGAGAGTATGAGAGTGAGATGGCGAGAGACGGGGGAGGGGGTGTGTGGGGAACTCTGGGTAGGGATGCTGTGTTGCACGACTTTTGAATTAGGGCCTTAGGAACTGATTTTTCTCTTTTAAATTAGGGACCTTAGAAGTGGATTTGGAGGAAATAGCGATGCAGACTCAATTCGACTCAAATTAAAGGTGCATTTCATGATTTCAGCACCTCCATGTTTATAATGATCACTAGATATCATGAGAAAGCTTATTCGCAAAACTTGAGCTCATCCCGATCTGCGAGTTTTGTGTCTGATTAAATTGCTCGTTTCCCCCGGTCCCAAAGCTCACGCTGCTGTTAATTTCTGTCCGTTTACGGATATAGAAAATACAAAATTGCGAATTATTTAAATATGCGGCCGCCGATTTGCACTAAAATTGGGTCACAAGGGATTACATTTAAGGCTAACGGTTCAGAGAAAATAAAAATCTGGAATATTTTTTAGGTAAGTAGGGGGACGAGGATGTGGATCACGAAAAAAGGTCCCCTTAAGCGCTGAGGCAAAACGATTCCAAAAAGGGACCTCAAGAACTAAATTTGACTTCCAAGAGCTGGGGAAGGACAGTGTGAGTCAAAAAAAAACCTACATCAGAAAAAAATAATTAAAAATAGTTTAGAATTATTTTTGCTGCAAATGTAAGCTTTGGTATAAAGATGGATACACGGGCTTTCAGAAAACGTTATTGGTGTCATTTGGATTTTGGAGGAAGAAGTTATGCCATTTGCTGAGAGACTTAAAAATCGGGTTTGGCGATTTGAACCAAAAGATGATCGTTTCATAGAGTCGCATGGGTCTTCAGCGTGATTGAGTAAAAATGAGTGTTAAACAATAGAAGGTGGGCAACTAATTGAAGGATTAGAACAATAATATCCGGAAGATACCAAAAGAAAAAGCTGATGAAAAAAAATTCTAAATTTCCTAAATAAGAAAGTCAAGATAGCTGGTGTAAGACCTACAGTTTACTTTGGTTCAGCAAGCTTTTCATGGTTTTAACCTTAAACGAAACTTGGGAGCTAAAGTGAAACCATAGAAGGTTTTGTATCCGCTGATAAAAACAGGGTTGCGATATGAATTTTAAGTTTAATTTCAATTGATTACAGAAGAAAAATTCAGCTAGTTCTCGCAATTTATGGGACGCTGAGTATTCTGTATTTGTGCAAAATAATACCTTATAGATGTAAAACAAATAATCTTTTTTTTGGGGTGAGACCGTTTCATTATGGTTCATGAACTAGACATTGATATGGAAAGTGAAAGAGGTGGAAGTTCAAATACGGACTCTTTATGAGTGAACATGGTAATTTAATTTGGTTGGAAATATTATACTAATTAATTGAGTATACACCCCAATAGACCCTTTTATTCAAATGATATGTTTTTTCGGAGGAAGGAAATCGGATTACCATCTTGTGAAATTGCAAGTAGGTGAATTGTCTTTGCTATAATGTGTTATGGTATAAGTCAGTGTCATTCTCTCCGCATTATATGGCTCAAATCGGCCAAACAAGATATTTTTAGGTCTCGCGCCGGAAAATTGACATAGTGTGAAATGAAACCCAAAGTCGAAAGAACACAAATAAAAATGTTTCTGGGATAGCTGTTTAGTCCCTGTAAACAACCAAAGAAAGCATTCAACGCAAAAATAACGTTCAAACCTTTGGAAGGAAAATTCTTTCCTGAATGATAGGGTTTTTATGACTCACACTGTATTAGAAATACACAGTGATGGAAGTGCTGTTGTTAGGGCATGCAAGGGGTATTCGGCAAACGGAGACCCCTGGGGTGTGGTAATGGAGGAGAAACATGGGGAGAGTTGCGGGAGAGGTGGGAAGCTGGGAGAGGTAATTGGGAAAGAGAATCTGAGTTAATCGAAAAAGATCAGTTTGTCTGGAAACGGAGACCATGAGTATTGGAGAATTGGCGCCATAATTTGAGGGTAGTGGAAAGGGCAACCTGTACTAGTTAAGAATGAGAATTTTAGTACCTTGAAGAAGGAATGGCTCAGGAAAGGTGGCAGTGGGAAGGGGCTCAGAGACAGATCTGAAAAGGGGGGATCTTGGTAGTTTGAGGAAGGGACATTGTGGCAGCTAGGACCTTAGACACTGGGGGGGTCAAAAAAATGGACTTAAGTTGCCCAAGGGGCCCTGGGGTATTTAAACATGGGGCCCTATAGGTAGGTGACAAAAGTTTATAACAATACAGGTGACGTCTGATTTAATGGTTCGTACGGAAGTCCTAACAACCCCGGTCACGAACGCGAAAGAAGAGAACGCGCAATTCGTAGTTTATTTGATTTGAGCTTATTTTATTCGGTTGAATGAAAACCACGTAATAAAATATAAGAAATAGAGGTAAGAGCACTTTATCATATACGGTATTTTTGTTCTCCGTACTAAGACTTTGACTTTGTGTGTCCGACTTCGTTAGCTTTCGATAGCTTAGTATAGTGGTACAGGAATCTGTGATGGCAACTAAAAAGCTATAATCTACTTCTAGAGGCGGTCCAAAACACTGCATCAAAAGCTTTGGGTGCGGTTATTAAGGATTTATCTTCAGGGAGAAGGAAAATGGCTTGTAAAAATAAAAATCGATATGAGATTCATGGGGAACCAAATTAGGTTGAATAAGTCTAAAAGTATGACAACACTTCCGGTCCGCTAGAAACAAATTAATTCCTAGTACTGGGGATTGATATGAAAGGAAACTGTAATTTCTTTCCTGAAAGTGGATACGTCTGGGAAAAGATAAAAAAATAAATAGGAGTGCATATGAATTTGACAGTGTGATACGAGAGAGTTATTGATATTCTTGAGGCAATCGCTTCAGGAAAAAAATGGAGAACACACGCTGTTTTCATTTATTCTGGGTTCTGAATTCCAGGTATTATTAGATATTAAAAAATTTATGTTAATTATTATAAGTCAGGATTATTATTAGTTTATATTATTATATCACTAATCGACTACGATAGGGCGAATTCTATTTGATAAACATAGATGTATTGACGTATAGGGCGAAAGTTTTTTTTCGCCCTTAACGTTATCCTTTGTTTGCGCTTTTTGTCGTCAAAAGATATGAATATTAATTTAGAACATAATAAAAAAAAGAAAAAAACTAAAAAATCAATAAAATAACAAAGAATATTAATTAATTAGCCTAATAATAAAGGCCTCAGGTTATAGACTAAATGAATATGTGAAATTTCGCACTAGAGTTTCAATCTAGTAAAATAATATATTATGATTATTATTTGTATTTACAATTCTAGTATATTTATTGAGCTCTGCCCGGGAAATTCAAAAAAGAACGGAATCTGTCTTCACTGTCATAGCCTATAATTTCTGGGGGGACTAGAGAATCAAGTGTGATTTTCTGAAGGGTGCTCTCTCTACTGTGCCATGGGATAATCAAAGGAAAAAATGTTCAACTGTTTTGATATACTTCGAGCAGTAGTAACACCAGTTTATTCCACTATAATGTCAGTAAATATTAAGACTTAACATTATGGGGTATGGCAATTGTAAAGTGTTGACACATTTTCAAACTGAAAAAGAATAAACATGCTATTATCAATTTATGTTTCTGAATATCAGTGATCAAGGGGACGTACACTATGCTCATTGACTCGCACGAGCGCGGTAGTTTATGACCACCACCAATGGCTCTCCAGGAGCAGGTATCCCTCACTAACCTCAAGGGCAAGCATTGAGTATTACTTAATCGTTTTTGGACTTCATATTTTTTCACTCTAATCTGAAAAAATAATGAAAATTTTATAATATTTAAAGAAGCAGTAGCGAGATTCGCACCCAAGACCACTGTACCATGAGATAAGCTACCTAACCACAAGACAGAGAAGAGATGGACCAGGTGCCACATTTGCAATTATAATCCTTGATAACATTACGGAATAAATCGCTAATGCTATTGTGGTGGCAATCAAAAAATGAATAGCCCGCTCTGGAACGGTTGCCAACAGCCTATGCTTCCAGGAGTATAAGTGGTGGTCAAAAAATCTCACACGGCCCACTGGGGCACAAGCGCATAATGGTAGTAAATCCACCTGGTATTCAGCGGCAAAGCGCTTCCAAATATCCCTTTGTTTTATTTGGAACTGCAGATATTGTTACTGTTCAATGCAGTTGAAAAAGATTGTCAGGATAAGACTCGTTATCCCCGCCCAGTTTAGGGTAGACGTTTCATATAGAAAGTCCCAAGTACGCCAAATGAGTACTGCAATTGATTCAGTAATGATCGGTGTGATGGGTTCAGTAGCGCAGGAACGGAATCAATGGCCATACCTCATATGTATAATTGGGACTTCTATGAAAACGTCCACCCAGTTTGGATTGAGCCCCGGATCGTTGCCATAAATAAAATTTGAGGATTTACTGTGAGTTCAATAATTTTGACTGTAATTATTTATTGAAAAAAATAGAAATCATTATTCTCCGAGATGCGTAACCAATGTCCTTATGCAAGCATGCTTTTCTATTTGATCCTCGGAATATATACGGAAGAATCCACCCAGCGAGTATAACCATTATTTTAAGTGGATGAAAAGGACGGCGACAGCTAGGCAGGAGGGCTTCCAAATAATAGTATATCACCGGCGCTTCAATCGACCCCGTAGCGTTAGAGAGCGCACAGCTCAAAAATCATACATTTATCTCATTCTTAAATTAAACAGCGTGTGAAAGTAATGGTATTTTCTAATTATATGATTCATTAAAAAAAAAGGCGGACGATCTTGATAAATCTATTTCAGACCTTCTTAACAACGTAAAAACGGTTGGTCATATGGAAAGCCGTGAATTCTACATATGCTGTAATAATAGGAAAATACGATGAATTAAAGGGGCATTTCGGTGGATCCACAGCCTGCCCCCCCCCCCCCCCCCGACTTACCTAACAAAGTTAGATGTTTAGTAAGTGTTTTTTTTTTTCGCCATTTTGGTGTACAATCTACGTTCAAAATTCGGTCACGTATCTGTGAGAAAATTTGCCAGTTTGTATTTATGTCTGTAAACGGCAGAAATTACAGCACAGGCCCTAGGGGAAGTGGGAACACAAGTATGTAGTATGTGCTCATAACACCCAAACAACAATGATCGGGATCAACTCAAATTTTGGAAAAAGCTTTCTCCAGGATATCTAGTGAACCTAGAATAAAACAGAAGGTGATGGAACTCACGAAAAGCACCTTTAAGTTTTTTTACAAACGCAAACCCGTAGGGAAACACACTACTCAGCTTATACCCCAGGGGATTGCACAGTGCGGGGAAACGTGAATGTGTAGACCAGCAAAGATATTTAGAGCACAAAATATCTATTAAGTCACCACCTACACTTTTAATGGGATACACGTTACATTCAGGAACATCGCACTGCAGAGGAAGGGGGGTTTGTCTTTACATAAAAAATCAACCTCTCATACAAAATCATCGACACACACCCAGGAAGGACCAGAAGTTGACTCACTGTTCATCGATCTCACCATTAACACCAACAATAGGCCTAAAAAACAGACACTGTCGGACGTTAATTACAGGATGCATGAACACACAATTCCAAAAGTGGTGTAACAATCGCTTCGAGCAGCTTCTCACTTGAACTAAATAAAACTAACAACGATGTCTATATTGTCGGTGACTTTAATATCAATCTCTTCAATTATTCCACTCATTCCACCAAATTCAATGACTTTATTAACACATCAACTGCAAAATGCCTACATCCAAAAAATTAACAGACATACAAGAATACGCAATAACACAAGGCCCACACTCATTGATACCGTTATCAACCAATCCATTGACACTAGACTCCCACATGGATATTTGTCACAGACGACTACAGATCACTTCCCACTATTCCTCATACACTCTTAAGCATAAGCATGCTTAAAAAAAACAAAACAATCACTAAAGGTGACTACAGAGATCAACCACATTCGCACACATTAACGTAGACTCACCGCTGAATCGTGGGAACAGTATTAATCACAGAAAATGGGACCAACCTAACACAGGTACAGCAACTTTTTCATCACAACTATTATACCAAACATGACAACGAATCATTCCCCTTCAAAAGAAGCCCATAAAAAATCGTAACCACAAGCAGCCCTGGATGACAATAGCAATTTCTAAGTCAATAAACACAAGCACGGCCGCTACAAAACATACCTGAAGAAAAAACACACAGCCCAAACAAAAAACAATACAACACATACAAAACAAATTAACCACCACTATCGTATTGCCAAGACACCCCCCCCCCACACCCCCCCCCCCCCGCCGGAAGCGCGACAGCGTCTGGACGCCAAGAAGCGAAGGAGGGGGGAGATTAGAGACCAAATCACCCGACCTCGAAGTACGGCGTATGCCGTGAAGTGACAGAGAACTGAGAGGTGTGCAGGAAGCGGATCCTAGGAGGCCGAGCAACAAAGAGAGGTAGTGTAAGGGGGAGAGGGAAGAAGCAAGACACACCAGACAGAAGGAAAACACCCGCGACGTGCTGCAGGACGTGATAGGCATCGAGGGACAACACAGGAGGATAAGCCCGGAAGAACTTTCAGTGAACGAGGCCCGAAACAACCACATTCTAGGCAGGAGGTATCCACTCTTCAGCATCCCTGACATTTCACTCATAACTAATAGCGATCAACTGACCCGCTTATATAGCAACGATTCAACGATGCTAATTCACTAAACTGGGCAAAAACAAATGGGCTAGCAATATTCAATCATCCCAATAACCCATTTAATAACACCTTCCAAAAAACACATTCACCCCAATTTTTCCTGAATCCAGTTACGGTAGATGAAATGCACAAACTTCGCCACTACTAAAAAAATGTAAAAAGTGAGGTGGTACCGCTAAGATTAGATCCTGGGATTGCTAACAAGCATATGATAACATCATTCCCCTGGGCACATATTTATAAACCAATCACTTCTCAACGGAACTTTCCCAGAACCCACCTCAAATCAGCCAAAGTTATTCCTATTTATAAAAACAAGATGCACATAACATTGCAAATTACAGTCCTAGTCTGTTTCTCCATCTTTTGAAAAAAACTACTGAAACAAATAATGGGTGATAAAAACGTCTGTCTAATTCCTCAATAAGCACAACATTCGTGTCGATGAACAATACGGTTGTAGGCCCAACGATCAACGTACATGGCACTCCTTGGAACTAACAACCACCTTCAACCTTGCCATACAAAAATAAACTCCACACCATGGGATTTCCTGGATCTCTCCAAGGCTGTAGACACCATTGACCCACAACATCTTCTCAAAGCGTTATCATTACGGTGTCGTGAGTAGCTGGACGTGGTTCAGGAGTGTACTTAACCAATCCCGCTCACCAATCCAGTTTACGTTACACTCACCGGCATCATCCATCAAAACCTATACACAGTTGGCGTCCCCAAGGCTCAATCCTTGGACCCCTACTCTTCATCATTTACCCATGATTATGACCATCAAAATACATCATCCTAAACACACCACTCAAAACTAATCTATTTGCAGATGACACAAAAACATTTTTCTCTCAACCCCAAACATTAAAGCGCTCTTTAACAGCCTGAATCACGAATACTCGCAAAATTCACTGACTGGTTTCGGGCCAAACCAACGGTCTCTAATGTTTCAAAAAAATAATACATGCTTTCTCTACACACAACACAATCAACAACATCCAACCACTGCGAGAAACAATAGGGATAACAGACAATCTCCCCGGTACACTCAACCAAATTTCGTGGCATCACAATCGACGATAAACTAACATGGAATCAAACACATCCAACTTGATCACTACCAAAGCGTCTCAGGCAATTGGTACAATCTACGGAGTTGTTAAAACACCACCTTCCAGACAACACCATTAAAAATCACTTTACAACACACACTCGGTCTCCCATACATAGCTACTGTAATATCAGTCTGGGCCTCCTCCAACTATCATTCACGACTCACCAAATTAAAAATCACACAGAAATGGGCCGTCCGCACTATCACAAAACTCACCCCCCAGAACTCACACGTTGCCATTATTTCACTCCCTGATGAAAACCTTAACTTAGAGCAACTTCAACCAACTTTAAAACAGCGATCTTCATGTTTGACTATCACAAACAATCGTTTACCATCCGAAACTTTAGCAATACTTTATCACTAACAGACCAATCCACAGCTATAAACACCAGACAAGCGACAAATTCCCCCCCCCAAATGTTTTTTTCTTCCCCCAAAATCTTCCTCTGAGAAGGCACGTTATTCAGTACACGGCCGCCAAAAATTTGGAATGATCAGGTTCCAGAATCCCTCCACAACAATTACAAACAAAAAATACTTTTAAAGCTCATTCAAAAAACATTTCTTCAACCAGTACAATTCTTAATAATTTTACCCCATGGTCCTTGTTTCTCTCTCACTTTATTCTTTCATTTCATTTCTAACTCGACTCCCTTACTTTTTTTTTTCTCCACCTTTACATGTCTACCTCTTCTACCTCTGCTTCCTCATAATGCGATAGTTTACTACTACTCAGCAAGAAAGGTGAAAAGGCTGCCTTGTCCATCTTCCCGTATCCTTTGATGTTCCCGTTAAGGGTTTGTGTAGCATTAGATTTAATGTTTGTTTTTGTTTGTTTCTTTGTTATGTATATTTACCTATGTAATATTTATAGTCACCATTGTGTCATTACTGTAATATTGAGTATATTTTACTTGTATGGTGTTCAGGGCAGCAATATCTCTAAGCCTATAGGGTTGTCATACTGGTCTAGGATATCATTATCCCTCAAATGCTCATTTAGCACAGTTTGCAATTTATACTTTATGTATATGAATTAATTATGTATTATCATTTTGTCTAGTAGATTGTTATGCTGAATAACTACATTGAAAGTGAACATTGAAACAAATAATAAAGATAGATATAAATCCGATCGAAAGGACATAAAACGGCGTATACAATTTTGTAACCGTCATTGGTTACATAGGTACTGGTAGGGCTCAATAGTCCCAACAAAATGATGTCAATCACCAAACCTAATATTGAATGCTTCTTGGTCCCTCCTTGTAGATTTATTTGACCCACAAAAACCACTATTTCTATTTGCATTTCATGGGACACGTTAATGTAATTATTTGATTAAATTTGAGTTCGAATGTAAATTTCTAGTAAAATGCCATTCTGAAAATTCACGCCTTGTGCCCTCTTCCGTTAGGAGCCTGCCCAGACTCCTTATCTGGGCCGTGTCGCTCTTTTCGGCCGCAGGATGTCTTTAATTTCTTATAATTGCACACTTTGGAAATTTAGATTGGTACACCCATGCGTAATCATGAATGGCACCAGTAAAAACACGCGTCCAAAACTTCCAGTCGTCAATCTAATCTAAGATGTACGTTTAATTTAAATATATAATCGCATTAGTTAAAGAAAAATAGAAATTAGTTCACCTAGGTTACTATGGTAAATTTTAGTTATGGTCACAATCGGTAAGATTACGGTACAAAATATTTTGCAACAGGACCTTTAGCTCAATATGTATACAGTACTTGTATTAAAATAAAATGAGAAGTTTAATCTTCATGAAACGTGTACAATATTTTAATATATGATCTAATAAAACAATTTCAATACAGTAAAGCGCCCATCTTTTACGTTAAAAATCAACTTTTATTGATTATTTATAAGCGACCAGGATGGGTTGTGATAGAAAAAAAATCGCATAGGGAGCCAATTGTCAGGTATGTGTATTGTAAAACTCAATTAAGCCTTACACAAATCCACATTGCAAATATATAGCCACCCAATTATAGCGACATTAATTCTACCTACAAGCAACATTGTATACCAGTATGTTCTTCAAGCATCCCAAAAACACAGAAATTAGCTATTGATTCCACGCGACAAGAAACCATCTCTCAAGTAATTCAATATGCCAAGTTCCTTTTTTCAAAGAATAAAAGATAGAGAATGAGTTATATTGAGAGAGAGGAAAACAGGTGGGAAAATTAGTACCGTAATTATTTTACACAGGTTACATAGTACAATCTTATTCAATTAAGCTACCTCGGCTACTTTTCGTAAACCTTTCAAATCTATTAACAAGCGCGGACACGCTTTAAGATTGGCTAATATGAATATGAAACTTTGAGTTTTATACACTGCAACAACACAATAAAATATACAAATGAAAGATGAGGTTTACCGCTAATATATAACGACTAGAAAGATACCTAATACGTATGTAAATATTACCAATAGAGTCAGTTACCGCCGAGAGGGGGATCAAGGGGGTAATGACCCGGGCCCGGTCTTAGGGGGGAAGTAAGAAGGTTCAGCTTGCGGTGTGACAAAAGGTACTAGAGGGGGAGAAAGTGGAGAGAGATGGAGGAATAGAGAGCGGAGCTAGGAAGAGAGAGCGAGCTAGAAGAGAGAGCATTGGCGGATACAATGGGCCAGTTTCCCCTCCTTTGACAATGATACCTACTTTCGTTGAGAAAAATACTGATTTTTTTCGCGCTACGCCCGGTTAATAAATTTAGTGCAGAGGCCTCTCTGGTTTGATAAATTACACCAAAATTAATTAAAGATGTTGTTTTATAAAACGCATCTGTGGTAATGAATTATAAAGTGGACTTCTTACAATTTCAAAAATTGTTTCAAAAAATAGACATCGAACTCGTTTGGACAGTGAAACATTGCAAGGGTTCTGAGCTTCGTGCCTTCACCCACCCCGGGCCGCTACATATATGAACTCTCCATAAACACTTAAATTATATTATTATGATGTTTTTTTGTTTTTCAAAAAACTTAATTTTTCTTTTTTTTTTTTTTTTTAAAAAAAATAAAAACCTTTTTTTTTTTTTTTTTTTTTTTTTAAAACCGTTTATCATCCCTTCATTAAAAAGTGAAACATACTTACAATTTCTATTTGTTTCTATCAAATTTTCATGAGGAAAATGTGTTTGGAAGGTGAAACATGTCAAGGCTTAACCCCTTCCCGCACCCACTCCCGGGGACGTCTCTAAAAAAACAATATGGGAATTATTCAACAAAAAACACTAATAAGTTGCTCATCAACATTATCCAGCTCCCACACCCGCGGACGGCCGCTTCACAGCCACTGTAACTTCCAAATCTCTCCCCCATGGGGTTCTGCAAAACGAAATTGGTAAAAGGGGGCACGTAAACTCAAGTTCCCCCCGGGCCGCAATTTCTCTCGGCGGCCCTGAATAGAGTCCTACATGTCCACTTAGTACCGAAAATCAATTCGTACAAACCTAGTATTCAAATCCAGAAAACCCGAAATGTTTACAGTCTGGTAAAAATCATTACTGCAATCGTACAATAGTTTTCTGGTAGAACCGGTGTAGAAGTAACCCATTGTCCGGCGTAATCATAGGCCGGGAACAAGATTGAAACACTAGGGCCACGATTCAGTTGACTTTTACGCAACATTAGTTTCCCACCCCCCCCGGCTTTTATTTTTTTCCCGTTATCGTCTATGGAGCCGGACTATGGCCCCACGGACTATATATGCCTCACAGGGGGCGCGACTATTTTTTAGGATAAAACCAAACCTCCAGTACCACATTGTGTTATTACGACGATTTTATAGTTGATTTAAATTCTCATACTCATAAAATATCGAATAACTCTTAAATAAAGAACTGTTTTTCTGAGACTCACGAAAACAACAAGCATCTGCAGGCTCAATCTAATACAAATGCCTATTGCAAAAACTAATATGGCAAAAAGGCGTTGTTTTGTGATACTTGATTCAATAGCTTTACGCGAATAAACGTCATATACACTACTGCTACGACAACTGTTAATAACAGTCATCGACCATGACGTTGCCAATAGTAGGGTTATAAATTAAATGAGATCCCATTCTAGAAGTTTGGGGGGAAAGGTTTGACGATGCTTTACTATAGTTTGAAGGTGCTGATAACCGAATTTTTGGGCCCAACCTCAGGGAAAATGTGGGGAACTTTGGAAAATAAGGGGGTAAAAATTAGTACAGGGGGAAATTGAGATCAAGTCAACTTTGTGATTAAATGTACACCAATATATATTGTCTCGTTATAAGGCTTAAAAAAGTATAGTTTAATAGGTTCGGACCTTGGGTTACACGATACAGCCCATGATAAGGTTCAAGGTCTCCTGTTACAAAAACTATCTAATGCTCAGATTTTGTTGAAACTGTGTCAAATTATGGCTTTTGCCATATGAAGCAGAAATGAATTTTCTTCTTTGGGTGACAGCTCTGTATACAAGTTTTGGTGACTCTATAGACTATGTAGACCCTTTTTACGTTTTGCCCACTAATTACCGCACCAAATGCCAACATTGTAAAAAAGGCAAGACGAACAATTTGAAACCAGTTTCAACAAAATCGGGCACTGGGTAAGGTTTACACCCAGGTGACCTTGAACCTAAAGGAGACATGAGGAGATTTCAGAAATAAGCGCCCCAATTTTGTTCGAACCCAGAGGGTTTTATGTATTTGGAATGCTTTCCAATTAGATCACACATGAAGTGAATAAGCCGAATACGCCGTCTTTATGTAATTAAAAAGACGTCGTCAATAGGCGTAAATACCGGGGGGATGGGGGGATATATCCCCCCAATATTTTGTGGGGGGTTGGTCACACGATCATCCCCCCCCCCCCAATGGTTATGCCCGTCATGTGTTTTTGACAAAAATACCTCAGGAGTTTATCCATAATAGTTTCAAAAGTAAATTTTCGCGCGCTATGCGCGCATTTGTTCTAATTACAAAATTACATTAAACAATTTAGCTCCTAAATGGCAAAATTTTTAGCGCGCTACGCGCGCAGATGTGCGAATAATGATCTTTTCAGCAAAACCGTTCATTCATAAATTTTCACCAAAAAACCCATTCCCCCCCCCCCAATGTCAAAAAGAAATTTAGCCATGGTCGTGACGACAGAAAGTCAAAAAACACAGTGTTCTATTGGGGACAATTACGATAGTCAGGCAAGTCCAAAATAAGGTGTGCTGTGTTCTTGTGTTACTTGATTGTCCATAAACCCTTCGGAAATGTTCTTGGTAGGTGGTCTACAATCGATCTGTGCAATTTCAGGGAAATTCGTATCATAAAAAAAATCTACTCCTGTCTTTGGAATTTGGGCGCTGTACCTGTGTTAAACACATTTGACGTGATTTTCAATTACCCCTGTACTAAATTTACCCCTTATTTTACCCAAGTTCCCCACCATTTCCCAGAGGTTGGACCCAAAAAAACAGAAAAAAAAAAAAAAAAAACATCGTTCCAAACATTCTTCCCCAAACTTGTAGAAGGGATTCTCATTTAAACCCTACTACGGGTTGTTTCGTGGGCGTTGGTTATGCTAATAACGCGACCCGGCTTTTAAGCATTGCGAGGTTAATCTTGATTTCTCAGGTAATATCTTTTTACACACTATAAAGATGGTGAGTTTGTAACAATTGCGTCAGTTTTGTGATTATTTTTGTATTTATTAATACTAAAGTTTGTTCTTGTAGTCTATTTAACTTAACCTCAATACGGGTTTTCGTACTTCTAATTTCATTTATCCAATAATAGTGTAAATTACCATATTTGAAATTCTACTGTTTTGGAAAACATTGTTTGTGTAATAATATGTTTATAATAAAGTGCATAACTATAACAAAGGTGTTAGTTCCAGTAGGTATTCGTCATTCAGATCAATTTAATGCCCGGGCCCCGACCTCAAAGTACTTGGGCTATTCAAAGTGTGAACCGTACTTTTATGCATACATATCCAACCTGAATGCATGTCTTTCTAGATTAGAAAGTCTCCAGAAATTGGAATGACTTTGCTTCCGGAAGTGGCCGCCAATCCGAAAGGTGGAAGAATCTAGCAGTAGCGTCTTCCAATACAGAGGGCAGATTAACAACCCCCCTGTGCCGCCACCTCCTATCCGGACCTCGTGATCCAACAATTGACAACGTCGGATTTGTCTAAACCATTATGGTTCACAAATTCCTAATGGGTTTTAGTGAAAATGTTTATTTCGGTATTTAAATCTTTTAAGCAATTTGCATATATTCTTTCATTTCTTTTAAACGCAAATTAGAACCTTTCTTCTATCAATCACTCTCTATAAGGTACAATTTTTGCCCTACGTTTTTTTTCTGCACCAGTGGGTGAAACAATTAGGGACAGGCGGTAAAAATTTCACCCTAACAAAATAATCAGCAAAAGCAGGCCAAATCAAATAAAAACACAAACACACACAACGAAACCGCACACACCAAAACAACACACACTATGTAAACATAGAAGCTCATGTTTATTGATTTAATTAAATAATATATTTCATTAAATCTAGAAGGTCTAAGTAACAATAACTCCGAGTCTGTAAAATTTGACTATGATTTCAATTTTACTTAATTATTATAAGGTTCAATGTTTACATGTGTGTGTGTTGTATTTTACATATTTTTCTGTGTGACGTAGCATTCAGCTGTTTGAATGAAACAAGTTCGTATTCGTGGGTTTATTAAATAATCTGAGCAAAAATTAATAAAGTAACCTGACTCTGAGAGAAATTGACGCCGGTTGGTGAATTTCGGAATATTTGTAGACAAAACTAAAATGCATGACCTTCTTCTGTGAAGAGCTGCACAGAGTAAAACACCTTGCGTGTTTTTGATCTAATTTTCAGTAATGGGAACAGCCTTCCATCATTGCACTGTAATTAAATTGGTAAGGTTCGCAAATTCCGATTTTAAATTTGCAAGATTTCAAAGAGGTTGACCACGGAATGCTTTCCACGAAATAACCTGGGAATACATGGCGTCTGGCCAATATACAGACTGTCCCAATAAAAAACTATACAATCCAAACTAAAAATTATGAAACAATAGAAATGTACATTTTTCCAGATATTTTGACTTAATTGTTAGACAAGATCCTAAGCTAAATCCTCGCTTTATCAATACAATTGGATGGACCCTAAGAGGAGATATTGTCAGTTGAACACCTAAGGATAAAATATAACTTGGGACAGTTTCACCTGAAGGTCCAAGAAACTAAAGGCCCAAGCTGTAGTTTCATTGTGAGATTAAATCCTTTTCAAACAAAAGAAGATTGACACATCAGAGTGAAGGTATTATCATGCTTGAAACTAATCAATATATTATTTGTTCAGTGAAAGACCAGAAATTATTATGTTGTGTGATGAAATGAGGGACTCACTCTCGGGGGACAATAATCATGAAATTCTTGGAAAATTGGGGAATTTGACTGCTGAAACTAATGTAACAGCTACAAGTCTGTTGAGGGACAAAGGTGGCAAACGCTCTTAAGTGGTGCGACAATTTACCCTTCCCCTATTTCCCCACTGCCCCAAGATGCAAGGGAGGAATATGATGAGGAAAGCGGGTCCAACAAAGCAGCAATAAAGGAAAGGATGGTTGTGTTCAAAGGTCTATGTTTACTTTCAACAAGGGTGTTTTAGGGTTCTACCTTCTGCTGAAACCTGGAGTAAAGCTGAGACAACAGGACGGTTTGGAATTGAATTCGTAATGACATGTATTTATTAGCATTATAAAGTTATAAATTATTTATATCACAAGAAGCAGCATTTATAACCTACTTTTTTATTTAATTTTCAATAAGAATGTCTGGAAGATGATTTCAATGGACTGTTAATAAATAGGGATAGACGCAAACTGGCCCAACAGGTTTTCAACCGTCTCAGATCATTAGCCGTAACTCCTGAACCAGCCCCCAAATTACACCAAATAAAAATCTCAGTAAAAGCTGTGAACACTCCTAAAAAGAACCAGTTAAAAGTCCAGTTGATTATGAAATTCAACAGATTTATGGAGAAAAAAAATCATTTTTGATTGATATTTTTTTGGGGACAGTTGTATACATGGTATATGTTTGGATCTATTATGGACCAGTCCGTAGAAGGGCTTGGGTTCGACATATTTTTCGTAAGTATACTTCCCAAAATAATAGTTTATGCTACTAAGGCAAACATGATGACCAAAAATTATATTGTGCACCAAATGGGGAGTCCTGCATTGGAAAATAAAAAAAATATTCTTGGGGATACCTCCCCTAGATAGCCGGGCTTGGGATGCCAAGCGCAATTAATCTTTAACCACTTCATTATGGATACATAAAACTTTTAAAAAAAATCAGTAGAAACACTAAACATTTGAAATAATTTAATATTATTCAATTGTAAGGTGTACACTTTTGCGAATGCCGTTAAGATCTAACAGACGCATTTTATAGGTCTAAACTCTTCCAATATCATTACAAATTACTACCTTATCGTACAGGCAACAACATCGATAATTTGTGGGGGATGGCTGGAAATTGATTTTAGGTTCCCGGTGTTTATTGATTTTTAGTAAAAATACAAAACTAAGAGTGTTCCCAATTGACAACAATGCTTAGAACACATAGATTTGGCCACTCATATTACGTATTAATATAACCTAAATTGTTATAGATCAAAAATTAAAACTTCTTTAATGAGGAATTGCACACCCTAGGGAACACAAACACTCAACAATACACTACTAAATAAAAACCCGGACGTTTCGGAAAGATAAAACGTACTTTATCAAGGAAAAAACAAGCTGTAGCCCAGCACAAGGCGAGAAGCTAAATGAAGAACAAGCTGCAATAGCAAAGAGGGGGAGAAAGAAATCAACAAAAAAGTATGACTATAAGATGAGGAGGATAAACCAGTAACAAAAAGAGGAAATCCGATTAGAGAAATCTGAAATCAATAGGGTATGAATAAAGAGGTCTAGACAGATTGGGCATGATTACAACAACGGCGCGTAGGCCTAATATGGATATTTACGTTACCAGCCTGGTCTCAGCCTCTATGGGTACAACTTCCACTCCTACTTTCGTAATACTTTCCGCCACACGATTCGCTGATCCCTACCTCTAAAGATTTCTAGTAATTATACGCAAGTTTCATTGAATATATCCAGCATTACTTATTTGTATAAATGTTTGTTATTTGGTAAGGAACTCGATAACAAAAACCATCAAGCATTAGGCGAAAACCGGGCGGGAACCGGGGACGGTAATTGAGTCTAGGAAGTTGAAGTGAGTCTAGGAAGTTGAAAGACTTGAGTCTAGGGATGTCTGATTTGTATGATCATGTCTAGGCATCAGGTAGGAAGGGGCTCAGATATCGGATTTGCATGTTTATTTCTTTGGGACTTGACTATTTCAAGTTCGTGTGCAGTGTAACATTTTGTTTAATTGTCATATTAAGGAGCTACTGGTCGCCGTTCCAATCTGCGCATGCGCTTGTTCTATCTCACAAGTCCGAGCAGCCATATTTTTTTGGCAGTTGCCAAAATTCGTAACCCTCCCACCCTCCCTATTTTTCGCTAGAGGGCTTCGTTAATTTGTCACCAAAAAATGGTCATCTTTACCGCTTTAAGATAATTTCTCCATATTGTAAAACCCATGGCTTCAGGTTGTCATTTTGTACTATTCCATATTGTGTCAGCTTCTATTTGAGTGTAACGGTGGGACGCTGAGATTTTACAAAGCTTACTAAGTCCACTTCAATCTGGTGGTATTTTTACCACAAAAATACTGTGGATCTTTACCGAAAATTAGTTTTTTTTTTTTTTTTTTTTTTTTTTTTTTTTTTTTTTTTTTTTTTTTTTTTTTTTTTTTTTTTTTTTGTCCTCGAGGGCGAAAAACATGGTTAAGTTAACTGGAGGGCATTTTGTCATACCATTTTAAATTATTTCCCAGAATTGTTTAAATCATTTCAAACTTGAAACATATTGCGATGGGCTGAACCAGCCGGGAAATTCGGTATATGTTATTCCTCAGAAGTTGAGAAATAGGTAAGTGAAACTCAGGCTGTATTCATTGTTTAACACTGAAAGATTACTGTTGTATGGTTACCGGTAATTTGGTTCAAATATCTCAAATATGTTAGCGTTTAAATCTTAAATGACCGTTATTGGAAATTACACTGTTTTGCAGCGAGGTTAATCCACTAACCTCGACGGATTTTGACATTAATAATTTTTTCCTAAATTATCATGATATTACTAAGATCTTTTGAACCAAGGTTTAAGAGTTGATTTTGTAATGTCACTGAGACAGAGACTGCCATAGTAAATGAACGTAACAGTTTCCCAAATTACCGTTTGGAAATCCCCAATGCCCAAATCGAGCAGGTCGTGTCCTACCCCGGGAAGGGGGGGGGGGAACTTGTAGACAAAATCCTAACAGATTCCAAGGGTCTGTGGATTGGGTTGACTCAGAGGGATATTAGTCTCTATTAGCAGTCGTTTATACCACAGACCATGGGAGGGTCTAACCAGTGGGATACTGTGCAAAAGTATTAGGTCACGAATGGTAGCTTAGGGGGGGGGCACTCCCATATGAAATGGATATGAGTGTAAGCCTAGTGCTTCCAAACTCGGGGCATTCGGTGTTCGGTGATTGACTGAAAAAATAAGGGTGATAGATAGCCAAATTGCCACAAAATGTTTTTTTTTCCAAGTGGCAAATTTACAAAATTTTCAAAAAAATGGGGTCTTTTGGTGAGATTTTTGCAAATTTTACTTACAAATAGAGGTCTTTGGGTAAAAATTTTCAAAGTTCCCCCAAATTAGGGTGACAGTGGTAAGATTTTCACAAAATATGGGGTCTTTGGGTGAAATTTAAAAAAAAAACAAATGGGTGACAACAATGCTGAAAAGGAGGGGGGTCTTAACATCCTTACATAGGCGTCACTTCCAAGATGGGAGTGCCCCCGGGGTAGCTATCGAGACCGCGGTGTATTTCCCTCTCAGATGTGAGAGGGGGATACGCTAGCGATCAACACCTACCCTGCGTGACCGGAGCATATTTTTTTAGGATATGAATTTCTCTCAGATTGCACTTGATCGGTTGTAGACCACCTACCGAGATCATTTTGAATGTTAATTGGACAAACAAGCAAGAAAGAAAACCGCAAACCTTGTTTTGAACTTGAAATTTTAACTACTTAGTTCTCCAGGTAGACAAGGATGGATATTTATTAATCTTTCCCTGGAGATGGCCAGCGCACACAAGTGTTTTGAACTTGCCTATTCTAATCGTCCCCATAGGAAACCATGCTTTGAATTTCTGTCGTGCACGACAGAAATAACTAATCATCATCTTATTACATAAAGACGACGTATTCGTCTTATTCACTTCAGGTGTGACCTTATACATAGCATTCCAAATATGCAAAAAAACCTGGGCTCAAAAAAAATTGAGGGCGCTTCTCTCTGGAAATGTCCTCATGTCTCTTTAAGACGCACCCACAATGTTTATCCACCTGCAAGAAGGTCTCGGGAAGATTGTATTATTTACCATTTGGAGAAACAATTTGGGTTAAGGACGATTCACCGTGTCGATTCACCGCATGTTACAGATTGAAAACAGAGCAATCATCTTCTCTACATGACTAATTCTTATTCACTACAGGGTTTACTGCAACTTTTAAATCCTGGGGTGGGTTCGGTCAAATGGGCAAAACTTAAACAATTCTCAATCGATCGCACCAAATAAGGTGTCAAACTACGCGTACATAAACACCGCTTCCAAATATACCCCATAATGTATAATACGATGTATCGTTTGAACTTGACAGATAAATTTAAGGGATGGGGAGTGTGAAAGGAGATATGGTCCGGCAGATCATATCCTGGCTCCCAATACGAACATCCGAACAAGCGTGAACTAATGTTACGTGAAGATCAACTGAATCGATTACCCAATTGTTCACACCATTGTTTCGAAGGACTGTGAGCCCGGGGGACAATATCTCCTGCCACAGAGTTACTAGCTTTTGTGTTTAACTGCTGTTTTGAACCAACTTCACCAAACTATGATTATAATACATGTAATAGTATTTTAATAATGTTAAATCAAAAAAATTGTTAATATGCTATGAGATGTGAAATAATAACCTACATATTTATGCTATACCAAACATAAAAAGTAGTCCTAAATATATTATTATTATTCCAAAAGTAATAAACAAACTAATGTTGTATAAAAATCAATAATATAAAAGAAAATAATGTAATTCATAAAAAGTAAATACTCTATAGAATAGTACAACAAATATATAGATTGCAGTACCAAATAAAGTTTGCAAAAGTTATAAACTAATAATGTTAATTACACAATGAGATGTCAAAATCGCGTAAATAAACACGCATCCAAATATATCCCATAATGTATAGTACTATGTATCTTTTTCACTGACGACAATTTCAGGGATGGGGGACAATATCTCCTGCAACACTGAGTTGTACTTTTGTGGCGTGTTTACTTGCTGTTTTTTGAACAACTTCACCCCAACATAATGATTATAACCATAGTGATTTTAATAATGATATCAATTATTGGTATCATAATACTGCTTATGAATACTATTTGAAATCAATAATCTATCACATATTTATTATATAATAACATATAAAAAAGTAGTCCTAATATATTATTATTAAAAGTAATAAAAAAAAATAAAGTTAATATAAAAAATAAATATATCACCGCTGAGTCAAAAAAGTATACACTTCCTTCCCTTGAAGTAATCTGTGATATCCAATGGTACTAAATATTTTCATGTAATGTTTTAATTTTGGATTATAGTATATCTTCATGATCTTTTGATCCACATTTATGGGGCTTGGTGCAATGGATGACTTCACGGGGACAATTTACTGAAAACCATGTCCTAATTTGTTGTTGCGCCAATGTACACAATGAAACCACTGGTTCGAATCATGTGATGTTTCATCTCTTATACTCCTATGGCTTAATTGAGCGCAATCACAATTGGTCATGGTTTCTCCTATTGCTCCCCTGTGCATTCAATCCATACCATAACCCATAAATGTGGTATCAAAAAAGCGGAGGATGTATTATATATCCATACGTTAACAACCATTTCATGAAAAATATAGTCACATGTAATATATCACAACTTATCAGGAAGTGTATACTTTTTTTGAACTCACGCTGTAGATAGAGAAATAAGTCAATTAGAAAAGATAATAAATATAGACTAGTACAAAAACAAAGTAATGTTAAGTATAAAGAATAACAGGCAGATAGTAGGCAATAAATATTGCAAAAGTACTAAACGACTATGTTTAATTATACAAATAAGGTTTCAAAATACGCGTAATAAACCTCCGCTTCCAATATATCCCATTAATGTATAATGCGATGTATCGTTTGAACTTGACAGACAAAATTACAGGGGTGGGAGTTACTTTTGTGTGTGTTTTGTTATCCTTGCTGTTTTGACGCAACTTCACCAACATAATGATTGATAAAAACATCATTGATTTTAATAATGATATAAATGATCATTTATATCATAATACTGATAATAATATGTGAAATATAACTACATATTTATTATATAATACAAATTAAAAAGTAATCGTAATATTGTTATTATTATTATTATTACAAAAGTATAAAACAAAACAATGGTTAAGTATAAAAAATAATGATATAGAAGAAAATAATGTAAATTTATAAAAATAAATAATATCGTAACAGTGACGTAAACAAACCAAAGTAATGTTAAGTATAAAAAAAAAATATAGAAGCAAATAGTAGCAAATAAATATCCTAGTAATGTTTTTTTATAAAAAATACAGGATTTCCAACAACACCATTACGTAAACAAATAGAATACAAAAATGACGAGAAAATACTGTTTTATAAGCCAACTCCACCAAACATACTATAATAATAACACTAAACAACCATAGGTGAAAATTGAATTAATCATATAGGTTTAAATGAGCTTCTTAGAGTTATTCAAATTAATTATATTCATATATGTTATTCTAGTAGATAGAACAATTGCATCAAATTAATATTTCATATCGCTTTTACGAATAAAGCTCAAACAATACATGACGTTAGTGGGAAGAGTTTTCCTCCTACGATATTAATGAGTACATATGAATAGAGTTTTTCCCTTATGGTCGAAATTAAGGTCGTAAGAGCAAAAATAATAATAATAAAACAATTTGTGTCATAAAAATGGCAAATTTTTCCCCTTCAAGCACTATTAAATAATAATGATAATGATAATTATAATAATAAATAATCATAATGATAATAATAATCATGATAAGATAATAACAACAAAATGTTAAATAATAATCATTTACATATTTATTATATATAAAACAAGAAAATTCGTAAATAATTTTCACAAAAGGTAATAAAAAGAAAAGTAATAATACTAATTCTAAAAAAAGTTGCTATGAATACTAACAATAAAAAATATAAACTGTGTAATAGTTTATTGGAAGCAAGATGTATGAAAAGACTTCCAACAAAAGTTAGTAGGCCACAATTAAGGGAAGTTCAGCATGAAGTCGAAGCTGAGTTTTGTTTCACTTGCGTAACCATCATTTACTTCAGTATACATAAATAAGAAACACATTGTATAGAAGTATACTATATTTGATACTTTTTATCCCCTGTCATTTCTCACGTTGACACCTGTGTGAGTCTTTAAAAACGGTTGCTACATCCAATACAATTACTTCTAAGTTTCTCGATAAACAACTGGGTCAACCGCAAGTGGCACGCAAGTTAAAAATAGGTTAAGCTCAGAGACATTCCTCCTTCGATTGTGGGTGATTGTATAGCAATAAATCTTCAGTTCATTACGAAGTTTTGACCGGTCGTATTTGATGGTAAACAGTTGGCGTTTATAGGATATCTAAAATGGTAATTGAATGTGCCTCTGCAAATGAATAAGATGATCCCCTCTGTTAATATTAATTGTCGCTGCGCTAACACCCGGCAGACTCCGCAGCACGGCTGCATAGGCTCAGACGCTGTGTCATCATGTGTGGTAATTACCGGCAAGCGCACGTCACCGAACGTATTCTGAATACCGGATACAATTAAGAATAGTCTGTTAACCAAGTCCCTTATTCATTAACGAGCTATTTGGATCCTAAAATATACATACTAACTGCAACATCGGCGAAAACTGCGTATTGCTTTTCCCAGTTTCCTGTCCTTTTCTATATTTGTTCTTTTTTACAAAATGGCTTTTAACATAATGTTTAAAAAACAATACACGTTCTTTGGCACTTGCAACTGGTAAATAAATATTTGTGACTGCTGCTGCGCTGTGTCTGTGTGAAGTACATTGTCAGACGAACGTCGGGATTGGGAAGATGTTAACTTATCAATTTAACTTATTAACATTTCACGAGCCGGCCCTCTTGAACCTTTGTAACGCAAGTAAACGTATGTACAGTTTCGTTTTTTTTTTAAACTCCTTTTCATAACAGTGCATTTTAGCTTCCCGGTGGTGCATACAACATATAATAACTAAAGATTGATGATACCAAAAAAAATTAACAAGAGAAACATAAAAAATAAGAAAAATTCAATTTTACGCTATTTTTATAGACACCCTAGAATTTAGTAGAGTAGTTTATAATGCCTTCAAATTTTGTCGTACGTTTTAGAGTAGCAATACCACCCTTACCGGCTTTACAGGTAAATGTGGGGCCCTCCCCTTTAAGATCCGTAGAAATACCTAATTAAGTGTATGGTGTGGTTATTAAAGCCAACATCAACATCCTCACCAGTGATCTGTTCCATGATAATTGGAACAGACCTGGTTTTTTCAAGATTCCGAGGAAGTTAGTTTTCGCATGTACCGTTTGAGGCAGGATGCAAGAACCCCATTGCGACCTATTTAGTGCTATCCCTCCGCCCTGGCCTTTTTGGGATCATATTTGTGTTGAGAGCATCTAAAAAATTCATGCATTAAATCACACTAAATGATATACAGGAAATACGAGAATTGTGGTCAAAGAATAAATACCACGGGGCTCTGCCCTCCTATCTACACGTGATGGTTCGGTGGACAAAAAAACTTCCCTGTTTGGGTAAGCTTTGTTTTCCTGTTTGTCAAGTATTCTCGCGGTTTTCGGCTACCATGAGATGTGTCCTATACTCATACTCTCCGCTAGATTGTCTCCATGTTACTAGCACTGCGATGGGTGGAAGATGTTGAGCCGTCTTTTGTTGTAATTTTGAGTGATAGCTTAAGTGGTTTCAAGCTTCCACTTTTGCATTCCGACCATAATTCAATTTGTGAAATTCAAAGTACATATAAGAGCCTACGTGAACTTGCCTACATTGGGTCTTCCTTCCTGTGTTTCCGGCCATGTTACATCTAGGTAATTAATTTGCTGACACTGCTGCCCAGAAAGCTGCAGCCGTACAGTATGAATCTCTCTCTCCCAGTTCTTCTTTTGAGTCCAAGTCTATCTTCAAAGCTGAGATGAGAAGAATGGCAAGATCAGTGGTCTATCAGTTCAACCAATTCGCGAAATCCAGCCGTCGATCTCCCTTCATATGTTCAGTTGGGGAATATCAGAGGGATGGAGGTTCACTTTCAATGTTGCGACTGGAAATGTTATTACCTCACATGCTTGGCTCTCATGAATAAACACCCCTGATGGACTGTGTTTCTACCTGCATATGTCGGAAGACCGTCGAAACACCTTTTACTGGAATTGGTCCCAGTACAATGTGCAACGAACACATCTCTACTTAATAACATTGGCGTTAATCCGGATCTTAAAGGGATCGTGGTGGACAGTCTCCCCCTGTTTAGAATTCTTGATTTATTCATCAGTGTATAGCCGTAAGGGTTACCTCACTTTATAATTGTTCTTTTTTTCTTTACTGTCGGGCGTGTTGGTCCGAGTGGTGTTGAGCGTAGGACATGCCTGACTGGGGAGATGGTGACTTGAGATTCTTAGTCTACGGGGTCCGGGCCCCTTTAAAGTGGGGACATACAGCACGCCCAGTCATGTGCTGTTTTTTCGGTAGGTTTTAAATTGGAAGGTTTAATGATTCCAGGTTTGGCACTCCGCTTAGACCGTTTCTTCTTTTCCATTATCCCTGATTATTGTTATTGTTTTTTATGAGCCTTAAGCTTCTTATGTTGAATCCTGATATGCACATGTTCAATTAAATATAATTGTAGTATAGGTGTCATTGCGCACTTCTTGTCCTAACTTTATAATGAATAGCTGCAACTTGTGTATTACATCTTGCATTACGATTCTTTTGCTTGGTCCGTAATTTGCTATAAAAACAAAATAATTTTGTTTTTGGCCAAAGAGCCTAAGTAGCTGCGGCGCCATTAAAATCCAACAACAATACCACACACCACGTTTTAGCATACTTACCTGGCGGCAGGGGTAGCTGTGATCAAGAAGGCAGCTCCCCCAGGACGGATGGCCTTTCCAGTAGCACTGCGTTGGTCTGACCTTTGCGATTCCCAAACTGGGGAACTCGGCGTATAATTTCTGGTATTGGGGGACTGCGTAACCGCGCTATCCCCTGATTTAAAAAGAAAAGGTTAGACTATATTCGTAAGAGTACCAAGCCACATATATTTCAGGGCCGATGGTGAACTACGGCGAAGTCTCCCCAAAATTATACAGTGCGCCATATTGAACTAGGTAGGTCCAAACCATCAATTTTGTTTTATATCATTTTGGACTTGATCTCAACTCAATTTTAGTTGAGTTTGAGATCTCACCTAAAAAAATTCATCATTACATATTGCATCATTACATTGGCATTAAAAATAATCAATATTAGTGTCTCACATTTAGAACTTATGATTAAAGTCCAGAAAGAGAGTAGATACCACATGGAAATATCTAAATACAAAATTTAACAAATTTAAAAATTGTAACAAAGAACCGGATAGAATCAAATTTGCTAACTAAACATTACCAAAATAAAAATCTAACAATATTATACCATTAATAAAAATATAACAATATTATAAATTATACAATCGAAATATCAAAATATATTGTTTAACAGAGAAACGTATAGAAAATGTAATTAGCTAATTAACATAGAACAATTAAAATAACAATTATTCAATTTGGAATTACATAAATTTCAGTTTACAATCAACATCGCAAATATCGACACACATAAATTTCAAATTGTACAAGATACGGAGAGCAAAGTATTAACTTGGCAATCACCCTTAACACAAACATAATTATACAACATTATTTAAGGAATGGTAAATTACAATTAAACACAATCGAAATCGAAAAATACAAAATTTAAAAGTATAGAGAAACGGAGAGAGAAGGCAGGCCTAATACATACAATTCAATAGTTCTTTGCTATATAAATACCATTACAAAAGGTCGCAATTCTAACTATTGACAAACGTAGGTAATATAATCACGCATCACACACACGAACATACAGGATGACCCAATACAACTTTACCCAAATGAAAGTATATTTTTTCCACTTTTAATTTGATATCTGTGGATTTTATATCATCATAAAGATGGGTAATTGATAATCTTGCCTGAAAAACATGTTATTTTGGTGAGTGGTTTTCAAGATATGGGGTTCCACTGAACACATAAGCAACACAGACTTGTCCACGGAGCAATCATTTTTTCTTAGACATGGAAAATCCCCAAGGCCCAAATCGAGCACTCTGTGTCCCTACCCCCCCCCCCCCCCCCCGCCTGACACAAGGACATAATAAGTGGTATTTCAGATTTTAAAAAGCCTGGTTTAACATTTGTTTATTATATTCCATGTGAAATACCCTGGACAAGTCTGGCCGTGTACAGTATTTCAAAGTTTTGCATAATTTGGGAATCACAATCACTCAAAATTGATCACCTTGATACCCAGAATTAGTTAAAAGTTGCCAATATCTTAATTGTAGACTTCCACTGAAATTTTGCATCGTATCACAAAATACTAATTTGTTTTCACACGATTAAGTGCCTAAGGTGTTTTCCACTCACTTTGTTAGCCTAAGGGGGGGGGGGGGGGGGTATTTTTTTTGGGGGGGGGGTTACTTGGGGGGGGGGGGGGGTTCCATGGAACCGCTCCCCCAAGGAAACCATTTTCCCGATCGAATTTTTTCAAATGAAATGCATACCACCTTTGAGGGGACATAAGACAAGGCCAAAGGTGCAATATAACCGAGTTCCGGTTTATCGTCTGGAAATTAAGGGCAAATCATGTTTTCGAAATGGCAGTCAAAATCGTGTCAAAAATGTAACATGATGTTCCGCGACCCTGCTTCCACAGCATAACACATTGCAAATCATTTTGATGTCTTATCTGCTCTAGAGGACCAATTTACTAATATTTAACACAAACATTTCCATTTTGTACATTCTTGTATTTTTGTGGCAGTCGTCATTGCCCATAGGGTTTGTACAGCAATGCGCGCAGTCGCTCGATTATGGAATCCCTCTTTTCAGCAACATAAAGGGGTATTATTTTTCTGATTATGTAATTATAATTTTGTTTATGCATATGAACATACATAGCATAAAAATATTTCTGGCAACATGGTTTGCCTCATTTTATTTTAAAATCACACTCCCGTTGGTGCCTAAGGGTGTCCTAGTGCCCAAGCTCTAATTATCTCATTAACGGGTGAGACATTTAGTAATTTTTTATGGAATGAATCGCATCGATGAGTTCCACAATTACAAAAATTAGAGTTCGAAATCTTTTGCCGAGAGAAATCGCCGAAAAAACAATCTTGGGTACTATGGACCCCCCCCCCCCCCTTAGCACATATAGCCAAGGTTTAATGTGGGGGAATCTTAAAGGCACTATTAGTGATTTTGCTATCTCGGAAAATTTAAAAAAATATGAAATCATATCTGATCTTTGCATGTTTGTAACCAGTATAGGTATCCTACCATACCCTCAAGTGATAGACCCAAGCAACACAATACGAACAAAGCTGATTTTTAGTCATTACTGTCGCGTACGGACCCTTATTACTAACACGTAATTGAAAGAGATTCATATCTTTGAAAACTACTGTTTTCTGCCTTTTCTGCAATGTCTTCGGTGGGAAAAATAACTTATAAGAATTCTACCGATTTATTAATGTGGAGATTTCACGCTTAACACTATTCATAAATCAATACTCAATTGTTAGCAACATGAAAAGCAGGCTAAATTACTAAATGCAAAATAAAGATCATCTCTATCATTGCGTCCCAGAGCATATCTTGTATAGACAAATCGGAAGAAATCATGCATCTGAAACATGACAAGCTCAGAACTTCCTCGCGGAGCATACATCAATAAGTACATATAACTATAGGATAGAATACATATAATACGAATACAACTTGCAAAACAGTTGACTCACACAATTTAGTAACAAAAGGTTCAAACAGAATGGCACAGTGGTTATGAATGACACTACGTCCAAATAAACACGACCAGAAAGAGCAAAATACATGAAATTGCTCACATTTATGTCCATCAAGTCATTCATGTCAGTTGTAAATAAACATGAGTGCGGGGAGATGCCAAAATCGGAAATCAGGCATTGTTTTCAAAAGTTAAAATGATTAGCATGCAGGGTATAAGTGTTTACTTTTTCCAAGGAACATGTCACCATAATAAGTACCTTTGGTCCGATCACACGAATTTTGGCATTTTTCCTTCTGCCTTGAGCTGGTTTCTAATTGGGCACCTAAGCGTTTCCTCTCCTGTTGCGTCACTACTGGCAAGTGGGGGGCAGCAATCACTTTTTTACCATTACGATGAGATGTCCCCTGGTCATGGCGTTTAGCACCGCGTCGCGGTCTCGCATCCGTACAAATTTGGCGACAATAGGGCCCCTTTTTTAAGTGTCGGCTTGTGTTTAGATTAGTTGAGCCATCTATGGACGTTGACAATTGAATGGCGAGCTGGTTTGGGATTCGGTTTTTAATATGATATCACGCAGACTTTTCTCCGAGTCCTCAGAGTGATAGGTTCAGATTGTTGACATTGAAGAAATCAGATTTACCTTTTTACTATATATTTCCGCTTCTAGTCTACTCTTTTGTAGCTCATTTATTTTGTCCGGTAAATTCCCTCTTTCAGCTAGGTAACGATTCTTCTTCAGCTCAAGCACTCTTGTTCTACGTAATTTCTACCTCGCTCCAATTCTTCCACCTCGGCATAGCAATCCGTACAATTTATTGCTTAGTCTCCACGAAAGATTCCATTGAAGAAAATCAAAAATGGCAAAGTCTCCTGTTGAAATAAAAGATCCATGGAAACTTTTCGAAAACCGCAAAGTCTCCATGGTGGAATAAAAGATGCCATGTACACTGTTTACGCAAAGTCTCCATGACCCGGATCCATCCGCTTCCTTGGGGCGGTATACGGTGGTGGACTTTGAATCTTTCCATGGAAACTTGTCAAAAATCGCAAAGTCTCCATGGTTTAAATAAAAGGTCCCTGGCAAAATACATCTCACCATTTGACAGCGACACGGGGAACATATTTGTAAGGTGAACACACAGGCCTACCTGTCACTGTAAACTATACAAGACTGTCGTTAAATTGCCGTAATTTCAGTCTTTCTTATTTTGAACGTGAAATAGACATTAGGCTTATTACATACTAATCTTCCTGCATAAAATAATTCACTGACAAGGGTAACAGTAATAACTTTGGCAGTAAACGATGCAGTATAACGCAAATATTATTAGACATGACTTTACACTTTCATGAATTTATTTTGTTCATTTCATCAACCGTGAAATGCAAAATACCAATTATAGTACACGTTGGCATGGCCTATAGTGAATTTTACATGGAACAGATCATAAGATCCTAGGTGTCTTTAATGTACGTCGCTTGTCAAACAAGTTATTTTGTGAGTTGTTTTGTTTCCTAAAACGCATCAGATACTGATGGACATCGTTTTTATTTAATCCCTCAGCATTGTAAACTCAATTTCACTTTCCAGTTAGAATTCTTAACATTGTCAAAGAAAAATTACGGAATCGGACTTTCAATATCGGATTACTAATGAATGCACTAACTGTATATTACTCATTTGTTGGACAAAAATTGACATATCATGGTCACTTTGCAATTTTCTTATCTCCCATGAAACTATTGCCATTTTTTTCATTCTCTCCATGGAGACTTTCGAATTTTAGAAAAGATCCATGGTAGCTTTAACGGCAGTCGCTTCACAAATGCTTCAGAGCAAAATGTATTGGATAAATTGTATTGGATAAAGAACGGTACGATTGTAAATCGTATTAATGTATTTATTTAAGTAACCGTTTTTTATAAATATTTACCTTCATAATAGTACTTTGTGTTTTTATCATAAAAATGTCCTTTCGCAACATTGGATACTTTCCACTCGGCTGGGACCGACGGATTTCTCTTTTTGCAGATAAATGTGTATTTTAAAACAGTTCTGTTCAACCTTCTTACAGCTTACAAATAAAAAATGCCATTGCTGGCCAGTTCGTTACATTTCGATATATCTTCTGATACTTTATCTCATTACCGGACGCGACATTGAAATTGAACTTCGGCGATTCACGTTCTTATTTCATGTTATTTTTTGTCTATATTATTTTGTGGGCCGTTGGAAACATACCGACACTAACCTATTTTTTTTCCATTGTACTTTCTGCCCAATGCTGGTAAGCAGGGATCTTATTCCTATGGTCCTGTATTTTCTGTATTAATTTTTGTAATATTTTTTATTGTCTATAAAAATGTGTTCCCTTATTTTCTTTTGTGATTCAAAATTTGAGTAATATTATCATTAAGTTTACACTGTACATTTTGTATTGGTTATCATAATAATAATGACATATATTACTAAATATTATAATATTATATATTTGAATGGTCCGAATTTTCTTCTTTTTTTGTTTGTACTGATGTAATGCGTTTATTTATTTATTTGGGGTTTTGTTTTGTACTGTAAGATTGTATATAAAAGTGCCACAGTCCTATATCATTCTGGACTTTACTTTGACTTTATCTTTAAGATTAACTAAAGAAACTTTTGTAAAATAATATCGGGATGAGGAAAATGTTAAATTTGAGTTAATTTCATTTGTTTTAATTTTAATGATTCTATTTGGCATTTACCTTGCCTAAAGTTTCGTGCATTACATCATGATGAGCCATTTAAACTTAACCTAAATTAAGAATGAATGCAACTCTTGTAAGTGCGGACATTCCTTTTAAGGATTACAAAGACTTATTAAAAATAAGTTATTCACCGCTAAATGATGTCAGCATCTCTAGACACTTGACAAACTCGCTTCCTTATTTCGCCGCTTTATTAAGGGTTCTAACAAGTCATTTTAATTTCCATTTTTTTAGGAATTCAAGTATTACAATGACGAACAAGAGAGTCCTTAAAAGGACAATCTGCCCTAAGAATTTAGCTTCTGAAAGTAAATTAAGGCTTGGTATATTATTTTGCACCCTGAACACTTACATTAGGATTGGGAGAAGGAGCATTTTATTTAATGACACACCACACTATTGTGTCATAATGAAGATATCTATTAACAAAAATTTAGGGGGGCCGGGGGGGCGATTACGTCCATACTCTTCATACCAGTAATTAGTTACTAAAGTTCCATGGTGATGATAATGCGGGATTACTGAATTAGGTTTTCACATCCCCTCCATTGCATTAACTTAATAAATTATCTTTTAGTAGGCCCAAAGCATTGCTATTCAGGCGAGTCCTTTCCACAACTAACTAAGTTGCTTTTTTTCTTAAATTATATACAGAGATTGAAAGTCTATTTTAATATGAAAAATACAAGTTTTTTTGTTTTTTGCATCTTTAATAATGCATACCAAGTGCCATAATTCACACTTAAATTAATAAGCGGTGAGAATAACCAATCTTGCATATGTAATACACAATGCGTCTTTAATTACTGCCAATTACAATAGAAAATTGTTACTTTTGTCATACATATTAATATAGTTTTAAATGACTATGATGTGAGCTCTGCAAAAGATTACCACATGAGTCTGATCTTTTTTTTTCTTCTCTTGCTTTGTGAAATAAATCATTAATGAGGCCTATCAATCGCAAATCATGGAGAAGGCCTATGTATAATTAACCTTATTAACTAACGGTGTATTATTAATTTGCTTATTAAACTTTCACTAACCACCAATATGGCTCATTTTAATGCAACTCAATTTAAATCATATGGTATTTGTTTATTTTATAAAATCTGAGTTATTTCCATTTTCACATCCAGAACAGCCATCCTTTGCTGGTGGGTCCTATATTTGAATACCCTAATTTTAATCTGCAAGGTGACCTATGGCTCAGGTTCGTGTGTTTTTGCATAAGGGCGGTTAAATCTTTAAACACACACTTTCATTGAATAGCTCCTTGAAACTTATTTTATCTTTTGGTTTTCGTCCCGTACTATCTTTCACTGTAAAACTTTGCATGTAACTTGACGTTCAATTAAACTGTTTTGTGTCAAGCTAAGACTACTTATCAATGTTTGTGTAAATCACCCATTATGTTGCTTTGCAAATGGTGGTATACATAGTAATCACAAGCATCTTTTCTCATTGTCCCAATATCAATTAAGCAGGTTGTTAAGACAGGTCAATTCCACGCAGGTCCATGCATTATATGCCATAACATTGGACCCATATCAAGCAATAATGTTATATAAGACAGTCAATTCCACACAGCCGATCATGCCTACCATGCATATGGTACACCCATTGACCCAGATCTAATGTGTGTTTTGCCCTTGTTTGCTGGTTCTAAAAAATTCAGACCTCCACAGGTAAGACAAATGTTACGGGGGACGAAAAAAGGGAACCACCTTGCATTATTCATCGCTGATAAATATCCAACATTGTAAAATACTTTGTTGGCAATTCACATGAAGGATGTCAGCTATCGGCTTTTCGTCAATGGTCAAACAGGAAGTGTCCTTGTTTGTATAATGGGGGTAAGTCACAACGTATACACAACTAGCGGTTGCCCGCGCTTCGTGCGTCGGGGCAACCGCTAGCGGTTTTGAATGGGTAGCGGTAACTAAACCGGTTGATCAGTCTTCTATATTGTAAATAAATATTTTTTCTCCAAGTTTTCTCCATTTCTCACCCAAAATTTGGCAATAATCACCCTTAATCTGGCTGCCTTTCACCCAATACCCGTTTTGGGGCACATCTCTATCTGCGAATGCCCCAAGCTCCAACTTTTCCCCAAGACACGCTTTTTAAATCACCCTTATTTATTGGCAATTTGGCTGTCCCTTTCACCCAAGAACCTTTTTTTGGCACTTCTTGTCCTGGAAGCCCTATGCTTTGAAAGCAGCAGCAGCCTTAAACCCATATTTCATACGGTGAAATTAATCTTTTTAGTGCGCTCCGCGCAAAATTCAAAACAAATAGTCATTTGAAAGAGTATTTTCAGACGAAATTAAACGTGATTATAGCAAATTGGTGGTGTACATTGTGTCCTGGGGGGGGGGGGGCACTCACCTACGAAATGATATGGTTGTAAGGCTCGCGCTTCCCAAACCCTGGGGCATTGGGTGACAGAGACTGA
>JAMKCH010012907.1:0-26567 GCA_023653785.1 Ophioderma brevispina
CAAGATTGACAAACATCACAAAAGAAACAAACACAGATTGAAGTAAAGTAACAAAGGAAGTCTAGTGTTATCAACACAAGTTTTAGTAGTCAAAATATCAGTGCAATGTAAATATCTTCTTTTCATAAATATAACAATACAATATTTATTTTGCACGTCAATGAAATGGAGCTTTGAATTTAATTACAAAATTGTTATCTTTAAAATCATGCCAGAAGGAATTGTAATTTGCAACCAAAATAAACACCCAATCCAAAGAATGGTTTTTTTAAAATATTGCACTATCTTTGTGCTTCTAATTGTTGTATCAAACACAATTTGATTGGAAGCAAAGTTTCAAGGTGGTTAGTAGGAATTTGCGTTTCGTGATACTTTAAGACCTAAAAAACTCTCTTCTTCAGGTTGCTGTACGCTCGGTTCTCTTCTAAGAAAAATCAGTATGTTCGAATGGTATCACGTTATGTAAAAGCCAGAACTTACTGATCATTAAACTTGCACCATTACGTAACTGGTTCGGATTTTTTAGAGTTTCGTATGAAGTTAATCCCTGTTTAAAGAATTTCATATCTGTCAAATGTAATACAATTATGTTAACTAAGTCTTTCACCGTTTCACTCAACCAGAAAGTGATTTTTGTGCTTCTGATTTGAAAAACAAGCAAATGAGATGAAATAAAAAAATCCTTGGAAGCATGGTATTTTCTCTTTAATTTGAATATACAAAACAAATATTTTTAATTTTTTTATATAAAATTGAAAAAAAATACGGTTTTGATTGTACCATTTTTTTAGGCTGTATACTTATAATATTAAAATCTGCTCTGAGCTAGATGACTCCAGGCTGACAGCGGTATGTGTGCTATCATATTCGCAGGCTTGCTCTGTTATTACTTGTTTATCACCTGGACTGATTGTCCATTACTTTCTTACGGAAGGACCAAGACACGCTTCTCCAAAACAGGGAACAGTCAAATGTTTGACACAGCATAAAGCATTTGATAATCGACACCAACACCAATTTACAGCGTAGAGATCTCAAGGACATACATAATTGGTGACGTCACATGGAGGATTCTGATGATTCGACATTTCGAGAACATACAAATAAATTATGTTTTCTTAAGTCCAGGAATTAAGGTGGATTAGCATAATTAAGTAAGTAATTAGCTAATTAAAAACTCAGCTTTTTGTAATGACTGAAATGAAACAGTTTATACAGTACTTCTCTCAAAACATGAAAGTAGAACATTTTAAAAATATGGAAACAGTTTTCAGACTATATCATTATTATGCAAAAATCTGCAAAAAATGATAGGCAACAGGTTCCCCTGACTTGTGGGAGCAATTTAGGTTGTGCTTGCAATCAAACCTCCCACGCCGACATTAAATTAAAAAAATAGTTCACAAAAACCATAATAAAGATGCTTTGATTTGGATCCGTTAAAGTTTATGTTTGCTTGTATGTATGTTTATGATCATTTTGCAAAAGGAAACGATTAATCCTGATTCAAAATCCATCTACACAACACAAGTACAATTGGTAGATGGTTTTATTTTTTTCTTGTTTGTAGCTTGAGTCCGGAAGATCTAGGTATGTATAATACCGCAAACTTTTGTTTCCAATGAGGAATCAGTAGTAAATGGATACTTTTAAAAATTTGAAGGAAGAAATGTTAATAAATAAAGAGTTACTAAGCTCATTAAAATAATCCAATTCACTCCAATTTGCACGGATGTATCTTTAACAACGTATCGAAAATCAACTAGTATATAATTAAACAGTCATATTTAAACTGAATAAGTTAAAAATACATTCCCAATTTTTAATATATTGGGCAGATTGATAGCAGATCTCTATTCATTTCAACAAATATTCAGCTGAAGTTTCGGACTGTACTTAGCGTTTTGATGATTTATCAGGTATCAAGATGTACTTCAATAGCGATTCCCTAATACTGTGACGGTAAAAGGTATTCCAGACGATGAGAATAACAAGTGTTTACAGCTCCAAGCCATTGAAGATAAGTTCAGCACCTGGAGGAATATACTGGAATGTTTGAATGAAGACATTATGGAGAAGATTGTTGATGGAACAATAAACGCAGTTCGAGGAATATACTGCGTACGAGATATTTGTGGACAACCAACTGAAGCTAATTACGGTACCTCTCTTCAGTTAAGGCAAAAAAAGATGTGTTTTCAAAGCTCTCAAGATATTTCGAAATCTGATTCACACATCTTTCCTCATTTACTACTATAATTATACTATTATTATTATTTGTGGCGGCATTACAATTATGACATCTGCTATTGTTCAAAGAGAATGTATTACATCATCATGTTCAAGCAATTAAAATGATTTTAAGCACGCAACTTTGGAATAACTCTTGTGACTTCTATTCTTACTTTTTTACAAAGTGTAAAGTCCTCGTCTGAATTCCTTGTAAATATTTACATTACGTTCATACAGGAATATAATTTCAAAAAGCTACAATTCCATTTCAAATGGTTTCCAAAATCTTCGTTTAGGCTGTGTAGGGTTCCGAATACACGATGGCTACACTTCTCTTTTAATTACATAATTATAGACAACTAGTAACAAGAGTAAATTTGGTCTATCGAAGTGGGTCAACACCGGATAAATATACTTTGTCCGTTATGTATAAACCGAACAAACAATTTCAAATTAGTCTAACAAAATCGAGCAACAAAAAATGTTGTCCCAGGATGACTTTGAACAGTTACACACAAGTTATAATCAACCGATGTTTTTTCTGTTGCAATTTTTAGATTATGTTATCACATTTATGAATGATATTTTCTGTCCCGATTTACAGACGGCTACGTTGCTGACTGACGTTATTGGGGTTGTTTACAATCATAACAGTTGACAAAGGCCATCAGATAATTCCCACTGTCCTTTTTGAAGAAAATTAATAGTTACAATGCATAACATTACATGGGCATTACATTATATGGCTACATTACAATAGTTTTTCCACCTGTAATTCGCTTTTTTTGTAAGAGACCCTCAACAACCTGTTGAGCGAAATAGCGGTCTTATAGCAGGGACGATTGTTGGAGTGATCTTCGTTGCAGTTATTGTAATTGTCTTAGTATATCTGGTGCTGAGATTCAAGAAGACACCGAGGTTAGTATTGTGTTAAATGGCTGCTAGACTACAGCGGTGTTCATTTACATTGTAAATTTCACTTAGTTCCATATCTTGCCATGCACTATTATAAACCCCTCATAAAGGATATCATAATTACTACGAAACTCATCACGTCACAAACGCAATGGAAATATTGTAGAAAACACTTACAAGACCTACTTAAGGCATTCTTCACATTCCCAACCGTGACTTCCAATACCTCGAACCAAAACTGAAAAAAAGTTGCTTTAAAAAAATCCGTTAAAATCTCACTGGGAATCGCTTCAAATCTTTGCTTCAAGAGAAATGTGACATTTTTACCATCATGTTACCACAAAAATCTTGTAAATGTCTGGATTTTGATGTTGAATCAGAACTTCATTGTGAACTTGTTACGCTTTATTGACAAAGCAGATGGAAGGGAAAACACTGCCTCAACCTACTCCATAGAAGCTATTCACACTGGGGATTAGTTGGTGAGCACTGTCGGGCTCTTTTGTGAGCCTTTTCTGCGAGATTTTGGTGTTGTTTGTGGAACATGTACCCTTCAGTAAATGTTACACCACTGGACCAAAGATTATCTAAAGGAAGATATGAAAACTCCCCTCTTTTTGTGTAACGGAAGTGGGCTTCCAAGCGGAAGGAGTTCCTAGAAAAGTCTGGTAGGTAAAAGCGACTGCATCGCATATTTCACTGTGTGGAGCAATGGCCAATGTTCAAAAGTAACGTGCTATTTTTGTGGGGTGACTTGCTGAATTTACAGAATTGTATAACAAATTTTCATTTTTTCCAATTCGTAAAGACAAAGGAAAGACAGAATGTTATTATGTTGTTATATTAGCTGAACATATAGAGACATTAAGAACTCGACAACCTCGTCCCTTTGTCCCCCGACTTTCACCAAAAATGTGCTAAGTGTTAAACCAACAGCGAGTTCAAAATTTGACAAACCGCGGTCGGCCGGCCCCGGTCTACTTGCTACGTTGAGAATGCGGCCATCTGGGGTCTGGTAGGTAATTTGCTGACGTAGAAGCGTTACAAATTACGTTTGCCGTACAAAATAAGGTGAGTGTCCTATCTTCCTTTAGTAATCTTTGACTGGCTCACCAATGTATGATTGTGCGCGCGCGCGAAAGCCTTTCAGAATAGTCGTTGTAAAAAATCCATGCGTTGGTAAATAAAATCATGGAAACTTTCTGCGATGATTAAAACCCCTTGTTAACCAAATGCTTTGGGTATTTTCACAATGTTTGGTGGCTTCATCACTGACTAGCACAAATGAACCTTTTAAGCTACCTCGACCTCTAAGTTACAAGGTAAAAGTCAAAAACGAGGACATAAGGACAAGAGTGATAGAGGGAGAGAGTAGAGAGAAAGAGTCAAGAGAATGGCGGGGGTGGCGAAGGAAGGGGTCTGTTTTGGTTGGAGTTGGGTTCTTTTAAAGCGGCACGCACAATTTTCACAAAATATGAAATGTCTTCAATTTGCTCCAAATGATAGTCCTAGGCCATTGGAAGAACAGAGATTTTTTAAACACATAAAAATAACATACCATACCCCCAAAACAGATAGGGACATTGATATGAGGGATAAAGATATCCAGGTAAGTTTTGTAGGCTTACACTAACTTTAGTTTTCCATAACTTAATCACCAAATGTGTATATTACATGAATTTTTTTTGACCGTACTCACTGATATTCAAACCACAAAGGGTTATGACCGGTCCAACGTTGTTGTTACGTGGGAAATATGCATACGGCGTGAGTGTTCTTGTGTTAAAAACGCCATTTTCGTCGTCTGCTGAATTTCGCCGTCGTCGGCGACGCTAAATTTCAAATTGTTTCGTTTATACCCATAAGGAAGTTGACTTGGTCTAATCGTTCGGGGTGACAGGGCTTTTGTATATAAAAGCTTTACAACCATTGCAAAATATCGATTTTGAAAAATCTTGAGGGCGCACTATTTTTTCAAAAAATGGCCAGTGTCTCTTTAAAATACGATAACTACATCCAAAGTTAAATTGAATATAATCTAATCCCTTTAGAGCAATAACATTGGTTATAATATACACCATTACCTTTGTAAAGAAGCTAAGCTTTCCCTTTTTTAACATGGCATAAGTAACTCTCACCATATCTCAACTCAACGACCATATTTAATGGTAAGGTTTGGTCCTTTTAATATTTTCAATTGTTTATATCAATCTTAATTTTTATTCATATCCATTCCATGTCTTCCCTTACTTTTAAAAACCATGACCTTACAATAACCAGAAGGAAGCAGTACCAGCAAAAAACTTAAGGTAAGTGACATTGGTTATCGATCAAATCAAGAAATGTCTATGACACTCAATTACAACGTATGTAGATATGATGCGACCTTTGTCTTAAGTACTGACAACGTTTTTTAAAAAACATCAGTTTCACAAACGTATCGTCGGCATGTTTTTCGATCACGTTTTGATCAGTCCGATAATTTTGAAAGTTTTGTGAAATGTAATTTTGCTGGCACTAAGTTCTTACTCTTTCATTTCAATACCCCTTACGCTTGTGAAAAATGGTGGCATATAGGTCACAGGCCAGTTTATTCTTCTTATCTCTTCTTATCATGTTCCCCACACACAGTGGTTCTGTGTTCGAACCAGAGAACGAGTACAAAACGTTGGCCGCTTATAAGTGAAAATCGCAAGTCATGTCTGTGTAATGATTGTTCAAAACTGGTGGGCAAAACAGATGTCCCGTTGTCATGTGGTGCTGTTTCACAACAACAAGATTTAACCTTTCGTGATGACCCGTGACATTTGGTGATTTTTGTGTATATCTCCATAACGCATAAGTTGTAAGTAGTACAAACTATACCTTTTTTTAGTCCTTGTAACAAGAGTAACACTTTGTTACAGCATTCCAAACATTTTTCATTTTTGCCCCCGTTTTAAAATTTCCCCCCTCCCTGATTCCGCCCACACTTCACGAGGGGCACCCTCTAAATTTGTTCATTAACCTTCAAGAAGGCTAATACAATGAGAAATAGGCTCTGCTCTCCACGGTAACAGAATTGCTCCAAAATGACCCAACTAAAGTTCGAAGGGTATTCCGTGCCTTCGTTTTCTTATAAACACAAGGTACTGAGCACGATATTGTAAATTTATAGCACAATCGCGAACGTGCTTTGTGTATAGTGATTCAACCCATCGTGTCTCCAAGTAAAACTTTTCTGGACAGCGTGCCGATTAGTTGGAAGATGAGGCAGAAAAAGAAAATATTGGCCTGATTCACCTGTCAATGAACGAACTAAGATCATCTGGCTTTTCCCATGTTGACATCATTTTTGTGAAGTAACAGAAGACTTTGTGTTTTTTTTGTTCTAAAACACGACCCCGCTCAAAGCGGTAACACTTCAAATGTTTTTTGAGAGATAATAATTTCGCCGTATGTTGACTGAATGCTTGCACATTAAGCATAGAAATTGATTTTTCTTCTCTAACTGTCCTCTACATGTTTCAATAGATTTAAATCATTTAGCGTGAATTTTAATTTCCACCCACTGTCACATGCCCCTCATCAATGCCCTTTAAAGTACTGGATTGGCATTGGGTTGATCTACGATTATAAATGAAAAAAGGACGGGGATGTACAATTATTCGCATCTTTCCCAAGACGGCCGACGCATAATAATGTTTCAAAAACAGTACACCTTACCACCTAACGCGATTTCGAATAAACCTCTAATAGATTAAAAGACGAGATTTTAGAGGCATCGTGCATCATTGAGGGATTTTGCATTACTTTGCAACAGCTGTACTTGTAGACGTACATAGAAACATTTGCAAGCTCAATTCTCATTAACTACAAAAAATATAGTCAAGAGATTTAACAATATGTTACCTTTGATCTGATTTCAGCGACCATCACGATAGCGGATAAAATTGAAATGTATGAACATTTTGAAGAACGAGGACTGCAAAATACAGCAACAGAGATTACAAACGTGAGCAGCCCTATTTTCCCCCTTCTTCGTTTACAATTGTTAAATTCATATTTGATGTAATAGTTTAATTTTCATATCAAACGTAAATTTTTTCATCCTCATCATTATTTCTAATGTAGGATTCGACCACTGAATTATTTTTTGGTGGTTTTTAAATTTTGTATCTATTAATTTGACAGCATTACCAGATAAAAAGTAACAATACGACTTATTCAAGTGTATGCAGTGGACATTTTCATTCCCTCGTGAAAAACTGACAATTGTGAAAGAATTCGGTCATGTGGAATTTTGGTAAATTCTTTGTTGGCGACAGCTAGTGGATTGTTTGAAGGAAAATCTACGACAAAGGTAGCAATAAAGACACTAAAAGGTAATTATTATACAAACATATTTCACAGTTTCAAATATTTTGTAAACAAACATTCTACATACGTCGGCCGCGTCACAGAGTGACGTATTCGAAGTTTTGGACTTTTTGGAGAAATTTGGCATATACGTTTGTGTTTGTACTACTCTACAAATTCACCCAATTCAAACCTCAAAGCGGCTTAATTAGTAAAATAATTTACTAATTATGACGTAATTTGCAAAACGTTAAATTGTCCGCATCACATAACGACGTATTGTAAAAAATCTTTTCTGCGCAGGCTCATAGGGTCGTATCTGCATTTTGAAGTATTCGCCGTTTCCATCACATAGGTTGACTTTTGTCCGACGTATTTTTCAGTTCACGGTAGAATTGCTATTTTGTCGCTTTCACATAGTGACGTATTTCGACAAACGCGCTCACATAAGGACGTATTTTCGCAACGTATTTGTTATTTACACGTTGAATGTGCTACTTTGTCGTTTTCACATAGTGACTTTATTTACATTTCGGATATCTAAATAAATTGGAAGTTGGTTAGTTAAATATATTTGAAATTGAACTTATTTTGGTCATTGTGAACAAGGTTTTAATTTGCAAATTTCTGTTTTGATTAACGGTATGGAGCAAATTAAAATCGCAAAAATCTTTAAATTCGTTTTTTCTTGTCCCTCGATGCGTATTTTGCAAATACGTCAGTATGGGCCGACGAAATAATGTATGAGAGGGACTAATGACCATTTGAGAATATAGCGGAGCGGCCGAGCTTCGAAAAATGCTCCTTTCGAGTCACCCCTCCCCTCCGTACAACAAAGCACAACCACCTTTATTTGAAGGATAAATATATGAGATTTAAGAAAATGATGGTTGTGGTTGAAATATTTGGTGGCAGGGATGATTTCTAGGCCGAAAAATGCAATTTGGGCTGCAAGTTAGCGAAAATATTATTTTTTATTATTTTTTTAAAGTAAAAATATTACAAGCTTATTTTATGTATCATGTTTGTATTGATATAGGTTTTTATACATTGCATAAAAGGGTTCGATAATAATCGTTGGGTGGACCCGTGATGAAAAAAGATTTTTTTTTTTAGAAAAAAGTCGATTGGTGTGGGGCTAAATTCTAGACCATCTATAATTTAAATGTCAGAGGAGAATGATAGTATTGCATCATGATTTAAAATTTGTTTTGCTAAATAAATTAATAAATCTTGACATCTTAGTTTTTAGCTCAAAAAGCGTGATTTTTTTACCCAAAAAAAACACCCCTGCCCCCAAAGTTTGTGTGCACCAACCACAATTTTTTTTAATGATGTAATTACTATCTTTCGAATACAAGTGGTTGCGTTTTGTGGTACGAGGGAGGGGTTCGAAATTTAGAAGTCCAAACCCGCCACTAATACGAGTTTTAAAGTGTTATTTTCTTTTGATCTATCTAGAAAATGTGTTGATCAGGAAAAAGAACAGCTACTAAAGGAGTTTGAAATATGAAACAACTTATGCCTGCACTTCACAAAGAGAGAATGCTCCTATTGTCCCAATGTTGGGAGGCTGTAGGGAAAAAGAGTATTAATGCATTATCAAATGCTGGCAATTAATCAATGTAGATAAAACAAATCATGGATTTGGTGAGAAATAATACAGTATTCTCTCAAACGATGTAGTTTGGAAAACGGGGCACAATAATGAAACAACAGGGCATTTGGAAAAAGGTTAGTCAAAGTGACCCATCACAATTTCAGGGGTACTTTGTTTTTGTTTCAAGTCACCACATCCAATGGCACGGAACAATTCGGAGGTGATATTTTGTAATATATATAAATTTGCATAATAGATCCGATTACGTGAGTTTGCGAATTATGGAAGAAAGAGGAGATCTAAAAACTCTGCTCCGCAAAGATCCGCGTTAAATCCAAAAAAAGAAATAAGATGGCAACAGAGTATGGGAATCTATTGGTGGGAAGGTGCACGCTTTGACAGCCACAATTAATCACATTTGCCCGTGACGTAGCCAATGGAAGGCTTCTTGGCCAAACAAAAGGTAAATTTAAAAGATATGTTCCTTATCACAAGTAATTGTGTGTTCATAAATGCTTCTGGTTGGGTTTTGGATAATACGGGGAGCAGCACTATTTTTGAGGGACCTAAAAGGGGGATAAAAAATTTCCAGTCTGTGGTATTGGAGTTAAAAAAAATAATGAAGAATTATTTTTGATCCATAGAACATAACCTAGCAAAGTACCATTATTTTGTTATTATTCAATTTGCAATTTGACATGTATCAGAAAACGTGTTTGAAAACCGAATATTTCTAGAATTCCGCGCTACGCACCGGAGGGAGACATCTCATCTTGTACCCACTCCCATGCGCGGCGCCATGTCCGCTTCGGCGCCACCCCCCAAATCATTATCTTTTAGTCAAGAAACCAACTTCATACTTATTACCAATTCTCCTTATAGGTCGTTCATCGGGATCTCGCTGCTCGTAAGTTCTACTAAATGAACACCTTGTTTGCAAGTATATGACGTTGGTTGGCTCGTGACGTCATGGATGATCAGTGTAACCAACGTCTTAACAAGGTGGGATGGTTATTTCTTCACATATATCATATCAATTATTATATTGTTATATACCCTCAAATTGTATGATTAAAATTATTATTTTCTCGAATTTATTTGAGAAGAGATTTCTCCACGGGAACAGTACTTTGTTTTAATGATAAAAAAAAAAGAGAGCATGGGATTCCCTAGTTCTATTGAGCTCACACCTGTTTTTTACAACTAGATAGATTGCACAAGAGAAGAAATTCCCCAAGATGTAAATTTAGAGACTGAGCCAACTTGTTTAATGCTTTGAGATCAAAACATGTTTTTTTTGCAAAGTAGGTAATTCCCATGAAGTTATTTGGTGAGGTGATGATGTGAGATATGTAATTTATGTGAAATTTAACTGATTTGACAGTGCTAGGTTATGATTTATGCATGCTAATGTTGTAATTACCTCTTTCTTAGATATTAGGAAAGGGGAATCTAGCTGTGAGTAGATATATACTGTTCACTGGAAGGTCTCAGGGCCAGCATTAGTAACCAGGAGCTAACAGTAATAGTGTAGAGCTATAATTAATATACACTACTGGTAGATTTGTTCTTGCATAGTGGCAGGATTTATAATACTTTCGAGACCGCCGGAGCTTTGAAAGCAATTAAACTGTCTGTGTGTCGTTTTTTAAGAAGCCGTAAGTTTCAGTTTTGGATCAAAAAAGATTCTTTGTGTCCTATTATGAAGGACATTGCGACATACTGATGGTGGTAGAATACCTGGTTGAATTGCAGAATAATTAGTGGTCGTGAGGGAAACACCGTCGTCGTGAAACTGCTTGACAAATTTACCTTCAAGATTCAGAAGATTCGCATGGATTATACCAATTGCATATTTGTGTGAACTTATGCGCTGTCATTTTTTGGCGTCTAACTTTGTAGTGTAAGGAGCCTAGGACCCAGGTCAAACCTCGTTTACCCCTCACTACAGAAAAGGTTTGACACCTTTGATATGGACCCCTATATCAACGCTAGATAGGTAGTACTCTCACATTTTGGTGTCACTACTTTTCAATAGGCGCCAATTTAAGGTTACACAGGGCAAACTTTTAAAATGCTCCAATCATGTTTTTTTTGAAAATGCTGCCCTATTGTCGGTCTAGTCATAAGGGATTCCAAAAATGTATAGTTTGGTACCATTATGGACCAATGGTTTTTGAGAGTTATAGGGTAACATGGCTAAATGGAAAAAAGGTCAATTTCTATGTTGTGACAGGGGTCAAAAATCAGAAGTTGCTCCAATTTTGTTGAAAATGATAGTTGTTCATCTAGCTTAATTAATGAGTCAAAATAAGGAATAGTTTGTAACCATCTGCAATGCACTGCAGTTACCATGTTATGGGACCAAAATAGGTCATAGGTCCACATACCCAATGATGTTGACCTTTCTTTGACCCTATCTCCGTAGGTAAGATTTGAAATATCGCAAAAACTAACCTTTTAGGAGATACTTTACCTCAGGCAAAAACTGCAAGTAAGGTTTACAACATAATCAGATGAACTGTTAATGTTGATCCCTGTAAGAATTGAGATTGACCGTTTGTACCATTTTAGACATTTTTACCTTATAACTCCAAAAACCATGGTAGTAGGTGGTACAAAACTATACATTTTTGGAATCCTTATGATTAGATGGACAATATGGCATACATTTCAACATATTGTTTTTTTTTTTTTTTTTTCTTTTTTTTTTTTTTTCTTTTCCTTTTTTTTTATTTTTTTTTTTGTTTTTTTTTTTTCGGGCATTTTAAAAGTTTGCCCCTGTGTAACGTAAAATCGCCCCTATTGAAAAAGTGATACCACAATTTGAGAGTACTACTACTAGCATGATGTAAGAGGGTCCATACTAACTACCAAATGTGTCAAAACCTTTTTTCTGTAGTGAGAGGGAAACGAATTCCTTAAATAAGGCCTTTTGATTTTTATGAACAAAAAAGAAAATGAGAAATTTTTTTTAATAACGTATTTATTAATTTAATACACTCAGCTGTCACAAGGGGTATCAGTTTGTTTTCATCACACAGTATAACCCTTTCATGTATTAGTATTAGATTCATACAATCAATTTTATTGGATTCTTTTTTATTTTTATTTACTGATATTTTGTAATTTAATTTTGCCTGTCTAATATTACAGGTACCTCTACCAATACGATGGATGGCTTATGAGTCTGTGATTGGTGATGTTCACACCATTGAAAGCGATGTTTGGTCTTTGGCATTTTGTTTTGGGAGATTGAACACTAGGTAAAACCATGTGCAAATATACATTGCCAATTTTGTGTTTAGACATAGGCAACATACACTCAATTGTATGATATTCTGAAATATGACTTAGTCCTAAAAGATCTCAGACATAGGAGAAGAAGCAACTGTAATCATATCCTGACGCCATGAACTTGTCGGCAAGTTTTCAGTAAATTCAATAAAATGAAATGATTTCAAAATAACAACCTAAAGAAATTGCGATGTAGGTTTTTAAAAAAAAAAAAAGCCCACAGTTTAAAATTTCAAATAACATGAAACGATTTCAAATTAACAACCTACAGAAATGCGAGTTATGGTTTGAAAGGAAAATGCCCAAAATTAGGAAAACCTCAGAGAACAACGGCTCTTTTCAGAAGCCCAAACAATGCCGATCCGACGGCCATCCCTTAGAAACCCTTAGTAGTATAATGGGTTTATTGATTTTATAAACAAATGATACTCAACTTTTTCTAATCAAATTTGGAAAAACAACATACATTACTCACCCATCAGGATTAACTTTGAAAAAAGACACCAGTCATCTTCTTTCTTTATTTAACGATTAACAGTTTTCTCATTCTACATGTTATAGGCGGGAGACCCTAACCGGGAGTGAAAAGTACTGAAATCCGAAAGCTATTGAAGACGGGATACAGAATGCCACAACCGAAACTTGCAGTCTTCACTGTCGTTTATTGTATTGTTATTTTTATAAAGAAGAGCTTGTCTGAACAAAACATTGTCGCAACAGTTTGACGGTCCCAGGAAATGCAAAATAGCATTGATGTGGTTTGTATTCACGTCTACAGGAGGGGCGAGGAAGAAAGCATTCAATATTTGGGTTGGTGATGACATCTTAGTGACTATGACTTTTCAGGAGTAATCGAAAATCCAGGTGAACTGGTGTGAAATCTTATTCATGGCACTGACTGAAAATCATAGTTTCACTAATGATGTCACTGGTAGTGTATTCTTTTTTGTTGGCCTACTGTTTATTGGAATGGATGCCCTAAAGATTTCGGACTCCTAAGTTTATCATTCATTTCAGGGGAACTTTAACAGATCATGATTCGTTCTCTGAGGATACATTTCCATGGATGATTCTTTGGGATAAGTAGTTGCGTGTCTAGTTGTGCATGGATTACAAATGCCTGGACCTTTCGGTGTACTCTACAGGACATTATACTTATAATGTGCGCATTAATACCACTGTCGGCATTGGTAATTAAGAATAACAATAAATAATAATTAATAAGAAGAAGAAAGCCAGGGGGGCATGGGAATCGTGAAAGGCCGGACGACAGCCTTGTAATAATCAATCAATCAATCAAATTTTTTATTATCACAAAAGCAAATATACAGTAAATGCAATATTATAAGATAAAGAGGCAATAAACGGTCATATTATGATTATGGTAAAGGTGCGAATTAAATTAAACATGCAAAGTGACAACTGAAGTATATATATGCACTAAGCTATATAAATGCAAGAGGATGAAGAGGACGCATGCCTAAACGCAGAGCGTGAGACGCCGTGAGTGGACCTCTTCAAATAAACTTAAATAATGAATTATGACATAGGAAATAAACATATACTATTTAATCAAGGAAGAACAAAACAAAACAATGAACCATGCCATAAAACACAACTGTCCGACTAATGAAGTGAACGCTTGCGATGTCCTTAATCATAATAATAATATAGGAAGAATAGTTCTGCTTGCTTGCTTCGGCAAACCTTAATATTAACGATAGTTATTTTTTTCAGCTTTTTCCTCTTTTAGAGCCCAACTTGTTATGTTTAAAGTATGACTCAGAGATTTCCAAATGTATATTAGTTTGTTGTTATAAATTAAAAATAGTCAACTAGAACTAAAGAGAGTGACCGTAAATGCTTAATTCCCAAATAAACATTTATGTATAGTTATAACAGTGCCAAGGATATTGTGTATAACAAACTTCCGGATCCGGAAATTGTACAACAATGTTGGATTTCAATATGAAGGAAACTTCGATTTGAGCCTTAGCTATTTCACACAGTTGTGATTAGTATATGGAAAGCATTATGTATATGCAAAAAACACGATTTCTTTGAAAAAAATGAGGGCGCCCATCATCGGAATCTCTGAGTCAGCCTTACAGTGGGGAGGGGACCCAGACTAGAACAAAGTTGATTTTTTTTTATGATGCTTAATTCATATGTTCCAATGATTGGCCTTCAAATAGGAGCAGGAGCAGAATCTACAACTTTTAAACTACTCCAAACATGTTGAAACATTTTTCGTATTTTCGTCCCGTCTAGTCATACAGATTCCAAAATGTATAGTGTGTACCACTTACGGACCATTCGTTTTTGAGTTATCGCGAGGTGGTTAATTTGGGGTAATTTGTTGCCCTCCATGTAATAATGGTGTTGGTTAAAATGACTAAATGGTTAAAAAGGTCAAATCTCTATTTAAATCCATCATACTGCAATGTAATACCAATATCAATCTGAAGGACCTACGGCATGAAGAACTTTATTTCAACAGACAGTCATATTAGGTCAGAGTTCATGATTGCTGACATGAATGCAATACACAGTCGTTCCATTTCAGACATAATATAATGATGTTGTGCTGGAAAGGAAAAGCCCAAGAATCGACAACATTTTGTGCAAACTTTTCAACTTTGTTGACGAAATTATAGGCTGGCCAAATGGAACTTGAAACCATCGCTTGTTTCCAGTATTAAGTATGAGTGCTTGTATGTGTTGTGTATTCGCTGCACATGTGGTGCGTGCGTGGGTGTGGATGTGAAAAAAATGTTTAAAAGCTGGCCCCACCCGATTTACAGCATAATTTCTGTGTAGTATTGCTTATATGTCTTTCAAATATTTTAGAGCACACCCATTTACGTGTTGTCTTGGGCACACCCGCGCCGCCCTTGTTAAATTACGGTCTCAGAAAGTAATTGAGCCACGAGACTCCTTGGCAATTCTTCACTGCGCTAGGGAATTCACAAGTTTTCGACGGTAACATGCCCCAGGGGCGGTAGACGTTTCATATAGAGAGTCCATTGATGCAAATGAGTATTTGCTATAATTCCGTCAAGCGTTCTGCACACGCCATACAGCGCAGGGGGAGATCAAGGGTATAACTCATTTGCATCAATGGGACTTTATAGAAACACGTGTCTTACCAAGTGGATGGACACGTACACCAAAAAAAAAACCCCCTAACATTGTTAAAATATTCGGACCCGGTCAAATAGCGTTGATTGGATTTTTGTACACGGGATATTGCGCAAAATACTTGCTTCATAAAGATTTACGCACCAAATATTCCAATAAATTGTCTGTTATATGATAGTTTATATTATTAGGTTATATTTGGAAAAAGAGAAAAAAAAAAACATGAAAAAATACGTGAAAAATTCTACCTTATTAGCTGGCTCAGTTCTCGATTGCTGCTGTCACGTCATGCCACACTCCAGGCATTCAAAACCTAGTGAGCTAATTGGTCTTTTTTGTCAGGAACCCATTTCTAACATCGATACGCCACCTTGATTCGTCGTTTCGTTGACGATGTCCAATGTGTTGTTACCGCGAAACCGTTTTTTCATTCCTGTTCAGCTAATCGCAGAGTCTTTAACACAGCGTCTGACTGCTAGGGAGACCCATAACGTAGCGCATGTCTTAAGAATAGCCGGCCAATTAGCGATGCGGAAACGGAATTGGTGGCGCTGTGTCTCAGCAGTACAGAGGGTAGTGGTTCTATGGGAGGTAAATGGTGTGAGCACATTTCGAGAACGACAAACCCAAAGACTAACTTGGTTTGGACAGATTTTAATAGGTCCTGTTTAATCCACCAATTGTCAATTCCTGTGCGGATTCTGTCGCTCCAAACATTTAAGGGGTGTAATAGAAAAAATGAAAAAAAATTGTTTGCTATCTCATTGATCAAGATCAAACAAGACTTTTGAGGGGGGAAAACAATGCAATAAGAACTTTAAAACAAAAAAATTAAAACTGCGTTTTTTTAGATCAATCAATAACACGGCGTCTCATTTTTAATTTATAGGGGTACTTAAATCGCTGCTGGGATCGGATGTTAAGCTGTATGAAGACATATCTAAACCAGCAGAAAACGAAAAAGTCTAGCTCGTCTGTTCTACGGTGCTTGAGAGTTCAACAATGAATGGATGTTGGTTACGAATAAATTCATATTAAACTCTAGCTGATTACATTGCTGGACAGGGGGCAATTTGTATTCAAAGGTGGAATGAGCTTGACCAAATAATACGTAAACAGGCGATGTACGGCGCCGTATTGATTAGAGTTGTAAAAAAAGAAAAAAAAAATATATAGATAGATTATGTTTTTAATAACCTGAAATTGTGATGTACGTGTTTAGGTATGTAATACTACAGTAAGAAGAGATCAAAATCATCAAAATACTTAAATTAGGAAATAAAGTTTAAAGCAAGGTATTAAGTAATTTCTATTTCATCTAACTATATATTGTTGTTATGCATGTTGTTGAGATGAATAAATAAATCTGAGGATCTGAATCGAAGGGTTATATTAACGACACAATGCTGCTTACTTGTTTAGATTAGTAAAAACAAGACAAATCTTGTGAGTATGCTGTTTTTAGTCGGTAGAAATAGTTGTTTAAGGTGCTTTCTGAGTCCATGTTCACGAATCATATCCGCCTTTGAATAAAATGTGTGCCCATCCGCGGCTAAAATCCGGTAATAATGCTGAGATTATAATAATAATAATAATCATAAATTAATAATAATAATCTTTATGTTAATGAAGAGTTACTATCGCCAGAACAACAATTTCAAACTTTCCGCTAAACAGATGGATTGGAACTTGAAAATGTAGTCAGATAATATAATCACCGTTGTCGTTTCATATCGTCGTTGTTTCTGTATACTCTCGAATAAGTATAAATGCTAATTCTGAGAAAACGGCGTGTGAAAGTTTAGTCACTTATGAATGCGTGTAACTAAATGAAATAAAAGGAAATATTTGTATCATGTATGTTAAAGAAGTGATGGTTTGTTAACTGACGCGAAAGTGGAATTCCAAGAAAACAACTGTGTTCTTATTAAAAATGGGACGAAAGAGAATTTGATTTGACAGGTTGTCACAATCCAAAATGTTGAATAGTTGTGTTCGAAGGAGTCGAAACGTAGGCGACTGCATGAAACCGTTGATTTCTACTGTGGGTATGGTGTGATATAAATATAGCTACGTGTTTTTACTATTGTAAAATGACGATGCGACGATGGATATATAGTCACGATGATGGGAAATAACGATGGTGGTGATGAAATTATTTGACATTTATTTTAAGTTCTTACATATGAAATTATTTTGCGATGACTGAACCATGTAATAACAATTAGAGACAACAATAATTGATGCATAATTCATAATACTAGTCCTTCAACACTTAAGTGCGAAGGGATTAATGTCGTTAGGGATCAAGAATTGTTACCCTTAGGGCCAGATTGCCACAAAGATCGGGGCAAGGTAGAGTAGACAACCTACTCGCGTCACTATTCGGACGGCGTTAATTTATTAACGTATGGTAACTTCCAAGTAGCCCTAGTAAGTAATAAAGGTAATTTCCTCCCTAGTCTTAAAGACTGACTAAGGGGGGGTTGGGCACGATCTGCTCGATGGGCATTTCCAACGTTAATTGGGGGCAACTGTACGTGCATTATATGGCAGTATCGTCCAGTGAAATTACACAGGATCTCTTAAAACTTGTCAAAAATTCTTCTGTAATTCATGTTTTAGATGAAATGGAAAAAAAAAAAAAAAAATCGACTTCAAAATCCGTCGGGGTTAGTGGATTAATCCCACTGCAAAATAGGGAATTTCAGAAAACGGTAATTTAGATTAAATATTTTCGTGACAGGCCTATTTCTTTAGGCAGGTCCACGTATTGTGTAACCGTCCGATGCGTAAGAGCGCCCTCCTACCGTAAGTCTTTGAACAGACTAGGACCCGGAAGTTGATACGTTTTGAATTCAATGTTGCTGTTAGGTTCCCAACAAACACAAAAAGTTTTGTGAATGTTCTAAAAAATGTTCGAAAAATGTATGAAAATGTTTGTAACAATGTTTAAAAAACTCAAAAGTATGGTTGGGCCTTGGTTAGGAAAACATTTTTGCAATACATGATGCTTCAGCGGTTACCAAGATATTTAAAAAACATTTTATCAAACATGTTGGAATTAATTAAATAAAGTTCAGTATCGTGAGAAAAACATCACATCTTTCTTGTTGTTACTCAGTATCTGTTAGTATATGTCCCAACGAATTTTTAACACTGTACATACTAGGAGCAAATTTTTTTGTGATACACGGGACCCTATGGCCTGGTATAAGAGTGAGTTAAAAACACTTGACCTTGCTTGTGTTCGCCATTTTTATTTTTTCAAATAATAATAATATATCGTCGGGTGTATTACTAGGGACGGAAGTTGAATTTTTATCATATTTTACGAAATTAAGGGAAAATGGTACTAACCATATCGAAGTCTTAAAAATATGCAAGTGTCGAAGCTGCAGGTACTTAAGTAATATCTTAATGGAAATTTTTGAAATTTGACTATGTTCGCTTAACGGACTTTGGTGTGTTCTTACATAGTGACAGATGTTGACTCAGAGAAGTGTATACGTGATTTCCCACCAGGCGTGTTTTAAAATATTTTGTTTGATAATATTTCATCTTAAATTTATAACTGACACAAGCAAAATGTGTAATTGATTTATTAATATTGTATTGCTAGATATTTATATTATATTTACAGTTTCACGTGAATCTCGGAAATCCGGCATAGTACTAATACCAAATGGAGAAGATTCGCGATGAGCACGTTGGTTTGGCGATGTTCGCATTGCCGCCGATGTTTGTATTCCATAATGACGGATGCTTGTTATAACGCTTTTATTATGGGGAAAAAATTTCAAATCCGTCACATGTCATGAACCTAGTCGCCAATTTGCGTAATTTTGGTGGTTGTGCACGGATAAGAGGAGTAACATTTCCAGGTATTACATCCATTTAAGTCAAAGACGAATTCCATGATAATTAGCCAAAAATAAATTGTCAATTGTTCATTTGTTCCTTAATCGGATTTGATCGTTCGAATCGTATATATGGATTCTCGAAAACAAACAAATAGTATGTGTTAACATTCCGTCACTTATAATACACACGGGACTATATCAACATATGAGGTACTATCTGTGCAAAGCTTATTTCATTATCTTTAATTTGTTGCAAAGATGATTCCAATCGGTTGAGTAATATAGGCCGAGCTACAGTCATTTGACCGGGGACCGCGATGTATTTGTGGGCGAGGGTAGCCTACGGCTACCCGCTCTATTCCCTGGGTTTGACCTACTTTTCAAATAGCAGTGTTGCAAAAAATATTCGTGCCGTTTAAATCCTCTAAAATCTACATGAGTGATAGTTTATGAAATGTTGTGCAATTTTACGTCATATGGATATGACTCAATAAGATAGGTCACAGAAAAACCTGAAAACGTACATTTACAAAAAGATATTAATGTTCAAAAGAGTAGAATGTCATGAGTAAATTAAATTCACCCCTGACAAAAGTGCTAGTAGGAGAAATCATGAACAACTGAGAGGACAGACAGAACACAACAAGTTGACCATGTTATAAATTGATCTCATGAGTTCATTTCAATTTATTTATAAGCAAAAAAAAAAAAAATACACCAATTGTGTACACCACTGAACTATGGTATACTTGTATTCCCAAAGGATGTTCTAAATTTAAGCTATGTGTTGGTACCATATAAAAAATTTCACAAGTACTCTATGAGTCAATTCCCCAAAACATTCTCAGAGATCTCTGGAAATTTATTTGTATGCATACAATTTGTGTTCATGTGAGCTCACAAGGATACAGTTCAAAAGAAGTTTCAAGTCACTCATCAGACCAGAGGATGTCGGACGACTGTCGGACGTTAGGCCTGCAACTGTCATAAGCATCAGTCACGGTTGGTACACAAAAGAAGTCTCCACTCACAAGTTTGAACCACAGGATTAATACGGCTGTATAAAATATTATACATGAATTTGGTAAATACCATTTCAGCCAAACTATGCTTTTTGATATTTATATTGTCAAATTCAATCTTTCAATTCTCTGCCAATTGCACGAGTCAATAGAGTCTATGATCTTCATGCAAAGTTACAGTCTGATTTGATGCAAGATCACAACTTTAACGCATTTAAATTCATTTCATACATTGAAAATGTAATTTAGGAAGGACATTTCTTTTGAAAGAGCCTTAAATTGATTATAAACAAAAATACACTAACTTCTTGCACTGAATGAATGTACGTTAACTTTAACATAGCATCATATTTACTTGAAGAGGAATGCTATTGTGCTAAAAATTACATTTAATAAGTTCAAACAAAGTCCTATTAAACAACTGAGTGATTAACTGTTCTACTTTTGTTTCAGATATGCAAAATGCAAAACTTGAGATTAGCAAATTAAACAATTGTATTTATCAATTGTGCAGTATTTTTTGTGAGCCAAAAATCTTTATATTACTGAGCAACTTTAACCGCTAGCTATATGATTTGCTAACTTATGAAACTCACAAAAATAGCAAGTAATTTGACACACGAGAGTTCTCTTTTCAAGAGATCTACCAATTCAGTTTGGCAGAAAACACGGCAAATCCAGGCACCAAGAACCACTATCCAAAGGAATCGCTTTCAGTTGTGCTGTGTACACTGGCTATGAAGAAGCTTTTGCATTTTAGAAACTACTGAGCTATGTTTCTTGACTAAAAATGCAGAAGCAGCAGCTCTGTTGCAGAATCACAATTATGGATATACAGGTCGCCTATAATTTGGACAGATTTTGCCTCACAACATCACCAAACTTAAATTTTTTTTTAACTTTTGAATCTCTAACCATGATCCAAAAGGGCACATCTTACTCTGTTGATGTGGTATAATAGACTGCACTGAATCAAGGAGTGCAACACTGGTAGTGTTTTACACAAAGGATCATTGATTTATAAATCAATGCACTAAGCACATTATGCATGGTACTTGAAGGAGCAGCACGATAACCTAGTTAAATTATACATTTAAAATTCTCACAGCCAATCAAGTAACCCAACTATGGAGGGAAAAACTTTGGCTAAAGTTAGGAAAAACTTTTTATATGTGACACTTCACTCTCCCCTTGTCAAAATGTTACATGCATTTTTTCCCTAAATTCACATAAAGTACACAAAATCATAGAAAGTTACATTTACAACCTTCCTTTCACAAGATTCTAAGAATTCATTTTCTGCAAAACAATGAGGATAATGAAAGCTACGCATATTACTTAATCATCCATAGACCTGCTAAGATAATCAGCCCCAACGTTGTCTTTGCCTTTTATGGCGACCATTCTGTACCTGAAAGGCTGCCAATGAAAGCGCCCTTCGTATGATGCATGACAACAATAAAGGCTGATGATCTGTCCGTATAGATAAGCTTCAAACTTCTGTTGCCCAGACTACAGCAAGACTTTCCTTCTCCATCAAGGAATAGTTTGTCTGTGCACTATTGAGCTTCTTGCTGGCATAGGCTATGGGAAGCTTTTCTCCATCAAATTCTTGTCGAAGAACACCTCCAATTCCCACATCAGAAGCGTCGGTTCTAAGGATGAATTGACGTTCTAAATCAGGTAGATGAAGGATAGGTGATTGAGTCAGTTTTGACTTCAAGTTGTTGAATGCCAATTCCTGGTTCTCACCCCAAACAATTACATTCTTGATGGTTCCCCTTTCTGGTCTTGTCCGACAGAGGAGCAGCAATAACAGCAAAGTTGGGTATGAAGGATCGGTAGTAGTTGAGTAATCCAAGCAGCGAACGAAGTTGAGTCTTGGTCTTAGGTCGTGGAGCATCTCTGATAGCATCCAACTTGCCTGGATTTGGTTGCAACCGGCTTTGACCTACTACATGACCCAAACATTCTATTTTGTCATATCCCACATAGCACTTTGAAGGTCTGGCTGTCATATTTGCGTCTTTAAGTCTCTGAAATACTTCTGTCAGCTTCTCAATATGCTCATCCCATGTTGAGTGTGAATAAGGATGTCATCGATATAGCTGTCGACACAGTTGAGTCCTCGGAGCATCTTTCTCATGATTCTAGAAAATGTCGCTGATGAATTCACTAAGCCAAATGGCATTACTTTGAACTGATAAAGTCCATCATGTGTGATGAATGCTGTAAACTTCTTGGCTTCTTCAGTCATTGGCACTTGCCAATAGCCCTTGCTCAAATCGATCTTTGTGAAGAAATGATCAGAGCTAGTTTGGAGAATATTTCCTCAGGTACTGGAGTAGGCTCAGCATCAGAAATTGTGATTTGGTTGAGTTTCCTGGTATCAAAGCAAATTCGGTAGGTACCATCACTTTTAACTACCAAACATAAAGGGGATGCATAAGGACTGTCGGACTCCTCAATAACATCTAAGTCTAACATCATCTTCAGTTCTTGTTTAATCGTCTCGCGTAAAGCATGTGGTACAGGATAAGGACGACTGCGAACTGGCTTGGTGGCAGTCAATTTGATGTCGTGGTACCTAATGTTGTTCTTCCAGGTACATCTGTCAATCTATCTCTGAACTTGTACAAAACTTTGTTAACTTGATGACGTTGTTCACCAGTTAAGTCGTTGCATATGTGAACATCTGACACTGTCTCAGTCTGCTTCATTGCTGGAAGTTGCAATAAATTGTCGTTTGACATAGGAATCTCCAGACCATCCATAGTTTCATCAGTATCAGCTTCATTCTCAATCACTGAAGTGCAAGCTACTTCAAAGATTCCTGCAGTAACAACAGTAGATGGCTGGTCATCTTCTCTTCTGTAATACTTCTTTAATAAGTTCGCATGGAAGGTTTTAGAAGTGTGTCCAAGGTCTATCTTGTAGTCCATGTCACTAACTTTCTTCATAACTGTAAATGGACCCTTCCAATACATCAACATCTTATTATGGTCTGTTGGCAGTAACAAGATCACCTCATCTCCCACTGAGAATTTTCTCGATTTGGCACGTTTGTTATAGTAAGACTTGTATCTTCTTTGAGATTTCTTCAGTTCCTCTGTGGCTAAGTCATATGTCTTCTGGAGTCTATCTTGAAGGTCAAGGATGTACTGGTAAGTAGTTTTTGTTTCCTGTTCTTCAATATCATCAGTCCAGAGCTCCTTCAGAATAGTTAGAGGACGTCTCACAGGACGACCATATATCAATTCAAATGGTGAAAAACCAGTGAAAGCTTGAGGGGTTTCTCTGTACGCAAACAGAAGTGCATTGACTATCTTCCCATCTCGAGGACGCTCCTCAACAGCATCTTCTCACATCACGTTCAACTAGCATTGAATCTACTCTCCACTAAGCCATTGCCAGTGCGGATCCAGGATTTTCGGAAGGAGGGGGCGTGGAATTGCAGGCTGCCAATACGTGGATTTTGGGTTTTCCTCCGACGGGAAATAATTTTTTACCGAAATTCCTATCCACAATGCACCAACGATGTCCGAGTAGATAAAATAAATAGCGCATATATATTGGTGTTCTTGTGTGGCCAGAGAAGAGGAAGAAAGAAGGAGCTGGTTCAACTGTTACTTTCAAAAGATTAAACTGTTTCCATCCGCCTCATTCATCTTAATTCCTTAATCGATGATTGGATCAATACCTGCGCTACTTGCTGGGAGAACATTACAATACACCGTCATTAATCCCAGAATATTCCAATTGCCCAGTTGCCAACTGGTATTTGCACAGAAACTATAAGACATGGTCCGTGACCAGTAACCGTGAAACGTCCTCTCCCTGCATCCATTTCACTCACTTACAGACAACTTTGACCCCAAAATTTCAAAGCATTTTATTTTTTTCTTTTTGGATTTTTTTAATATTCGGGTTTAATTATTCAAAATTCATTTATCTAATCATTCAATCATATCATATTTCACAGAAACTAAACCGGATAGTGTGAAATTAGGCTAAAATAACAACATACTTTATTGACCTTACAATAAATCAAGGTTAGCTTACCTAAAAGGGTTGATTTTGCTGTTTTCTTTCGTTAAAAAGTCCTGTTTCCGCAATTCTTTAACCAACCATAAAATAAATAATTATTGGTTCAGAACCAACGTTGAGTTCCTAACCAGCAGTGACATTTAGCTAGAAAATTAATAAACGTTTTTAGTAGGCATGTGTCAATTACTTCCTGTTGTGAACCTTTCCCAGACTGGCCAAGCTGAGTCGGATGAACAATTTACTTCAAAGGTCCAATCGAAGCGGCCTTGAAGTCTTTTTTCCAACCATGAGCCGGTGAATGAGGTAATCCTGGGTAATCGATTTCCAAAAAAATTGAGCCATCTCCTTCGTTCTCATCTTCTCTGTTTGTGTCATACGGTCATTTTTCTGTCATAACTGTGCCGATAAACCGTTTGCTGTATATACATTTTAACCAGTAACGAGTACTCTTCGATTGCCTTGTCAATTTTTGCGCCACAAAATTGCGCGTAGTTTAAAGGAGGCGCACTAAACCGCGAGCGTGCATGAGTGATGCCAACCACCAGCGAACAATTAAGTTTGTTCTAGATTTTCCCTTTTTCTCCGTAAAACGCTATTTTATGGGAAGGTCAACGCCCTCGTTTTACCAACTTCGGTTACGCTTGGAAACGCCTACTAATAACCATTCACATATAATTCACTTTTTTGAAGAAGTCAAACCTCAATTTGGATGTGAAATTCCCCAATAAATTATTGAAGACTGAATTTAAAGTAAACAAAAGGGAATATCACCACCTCACACAAAAATCAAGTACAAAAACCGTTATTTTACATGCTATCATTAATATTTGTACCAATTTCTACTAAAACGCAACACCAGTTTCATGCGTGAAATTTGACATATTTTTTACGTAACAGATCATTTTATTTTTATCTATCTTAATTATAGTCTTACTAGTTGACTCCCTGATTTTTTCATGATCTGACGAATGAGTTTTTTTTAAATTGGAAAATACTAACTAACAGGGTCTCGGCACGGGGGTATTATGCCAAATGCTGGTATTGGTTGCTATGTTTTAAGTACGTACATAGCAAACCAATGCAATGAACATATGTAAATGTTATGAATCAGCTGTTTTTTTTATTATTAGGCCCTATTATTATTTACGACACGTCTAATCATGATAATAGCAAAAATGGATAGTAATTTTTAAATGTGAGCTACTGTTGGAAGTCAGGATTGTAAAAAAAGAATTCGATATCCCATAGTGCAATGGGCGAAGTTTCAACACTCATGTACGGCGGTGCGGACATGATATGTACGGCGGTCAGGGAAGATATGAGTGCTAGCGTGGTGCTTATAGGGAAACATCGTTCATTTCCCGATTTGTTCGCTGGTGGTGTGGAGTGATGCATCGTTTGGTCATTTTGGGATAAGGCAATTTCGGTAAAAATGACTTCCGGTAGGAACCCAAAATCCACGTAGGTACACACTAAAATGGCAACCGCATGTGCTGCTGCCTGTGGCGGGGTGGGGCTGCAAGGGCACCCCTTCCCCGCTTTGCGCGGACCCTTCCAATGTTCACTTTCTAAAGGCTCATTCACCTAGCCGACTATTTGCTAGAAAACACCCCCTTTCCAGTACTGCCTCAAGACTGGTGACGATTGACCATTATTCAAAGAGTGGAACAGTTTTCTTTTTTTCCTGTGTAGCTTTGGCAAGGGTCCTGAGAATGTCCTGTGCAGTCTTCTGGAGTCTTGTGTGGTTGGAGCACGTGGCAAATTTGAAAAAACCCGCCACGATTTTAGAGTATGCGAGCATGAACATACAATTACATCACAACCTGTAAAGTTGTGAATAAAAATAGACTCAAAGTTACTACACACACCACATCGAAAAAACATAACGGCGATTCTAATCACAGTAATACTCCAAAATTAAGTTTATTGGTGAAGCTTTGAATAAAGCTAAGTTCATTTCCTGATTGATACTTATACATGACATCAACTCATAATACCCCCATGTATTGAAGTGGAACATCCAAGCATTCATTTGTTATTTATAAGTAGCTCGAATTGTTTTCTTCCCGGCGGCTTTTGTGTTCACTAAATTCAAAGAATTTAGCGTTGGCC